>JALMQS010000236.1:645307-675656 GCA_024734495.1 Forficula auricularia
ATTAATTGTTCATGGCAAAGCTATTATACTTAAAACTATTAGTCAATATATAAGACGTAGATAGTTAAATATATTTCCAGTAAATTAGAACGATATAAGCACTCACTGAATTTAAATCACTCAATAAACTGAAGAAACCAGGCCTTCTCAATGCTAATTTAGGCTGAAAATGGCGGATTTCACGCATAGGAACACAGTTCACCGATTGTCGCCACTATGGTTATCTAGTCACTATAGACTCAAGGTCCCTATTAAGAATCAACATTTTTAGTTTTGGAGCTACGGACGACTTTTTGAAATTTTTCAAAACCGAATTCTTTCTACTTTCTCGCTTCTAACCCGCCAAATTGTTTCCATCGCATAATTCTAAAAAGTATCTAAGTTGTCTAAACAAAAGAAGTCACTTCATATAATGTAGTCACCCATGGACTATTCATTTTCTAAAAAATAAGACACAAAATTTGAATATATATTTATTTATTAAACTTTATTAAACTTTTAACGGGCATTTTATCGTCCTATCATGAATTTCTATTAAAACAGGTCTTTCTCTTTATCTTCCACTTCCTCTTTTCCTCTCGTCGCTTTTCCTGTTCAGGTCAATTTCCCATCGAAAGCAGCAGCACTCTGGTTAATGAAAGTCAGCCAAGTGGAGGGCCAAAAACGATTTCCAAATTATATATCTATATCCATAAGAGCAGTGAAAAGCCTTCCTTCTCCTGCTCTTGATAATCATCGACAGAGCGGAGAGAAGAGAGAACCACTTTGGATAAAGAAGACCTCCATTAATTAATATTTTCCCTTTTCACACCGGTATTACCTCGAAAAATCTCTTAAATCCTTAAATATATATATATATACGAAACTTTAATCTTTAATTATTTTACAGTATCTGGAACTATTTGTCTAATAACCGTTATCAGAGAAAATTGATGAGAAAATATTTGTGGATGTAATAAGCGAATTAAATTATAAAATTGGCCATGCCATAGTAAGTTCACATCTAGGGTAGGGCGAAAAGGTTTTATCAGGGTGGGAGAAGAGGGGTATATATATAAATAGCTAAAAATGAATTAAGAACACTTATAATAATAATAATACGGTAGAATGCACATCCACGACCTTTCGACACATTTCTAGTGGTTTTCAATTACTGAGAGAGAAGTCTATCAATTGACAGACTCGAGAAATAGGTATCGAAACGTCGTGCATTCTGATGAAATTTTCTAATTAAAAATGTGAAATCTAGATGGCTCTTGAATCCCCTACCCCACCCAGGTTACCATGAAATCTCAGTCAAAACTTAACTTTTGATAAACAACTCAAGCATAAAAGTATCAAATCTGAAATAATATTAGATTTGTAAATTAATGGCAAAGATGGACAAGATACAGTTTTTTCAATTATGGTGTATTAAAGAGGATGACAATTATAAAATTTTATTTTTCTTATGTGCATTATATTTATTTATTTAGCATATGTGCAATTATAGAGTGAATTTTTTTTTTTCAAATGAGCAATTTTTTGTTAGGCTAATGTACATCGAGGTAGGATATACGGAAGTAAATTTAACTGATATTCTTCAGGTAGGATAAATTCACAAAATGCACTGTAGGATATACCCTTCTTAATTAAGGTTAATAACAAACGAGTTGATATTTTATAGAGTACATCAACTGTTTGCTAATTTAATTCTCAATTCTAAGGTGGAATTAACTTTTAAAATTTCTCAATTTATCATCTATTCAATAGACAAAATGTCTAATACATGAACAAAACCTTATAGTTGGGCCAGGTTGACTGAGTGTCTAGCTTTGTGGAGTGGGAGGATCGAGATAAGATCACTAAAAAAATGTCACCCATTATAATCTGTCTTCTATATTATAAGTAGAGTGAAACATACAAACACAGTCATAAAACTCATAAACCACACCACACAGGAACTAGTTCTAAGTAGCTGCTGTATGCATACCTGGCTTTTCCTTCAAGACCATATGTTATTTTACATCTACTCAACTTCTTACCTTTTCTTCTTCGACTGCCATACCCAAAACGAGTGTCGGCGCCTCTCCACATATACCTGTGCTGAGTGTGTTTAGTTATTTTACACAGATATACGGGACCTACTTTTTAACGCCGGTTCCGAACGGCTAATTTGGAGAGGTCACTTGGCAATTTTACTCTTGGTAGGCTGCCATTACTTTCCAAGAGGAGGCGACTGCAAATATCTATCTGCCGAGAGTCGGTCTCGAACCAGCGATCTTCGAGTCAGCGACCCAACACTCTATCCACTGACCCACGCCGCCCTTTCTCTGTACTATAGATAGTAGCATGATTTTTGTTCTGACGATTTATTAAAGTGAATAATTTCCTCATTTGTAAGAAACACGCAATTTTATAATGATCAACACTCTAAAGAATCCAAATAAAGCATTCGTCAATTCGTCTATATAACTTGATTCCTGCCACCGTCTTTTCCACAACCTACAGCGTTTAGCTGCTTAAGATCATCTTCATACCTTCCACTCCAACCTAGCTTCTGAAATATCTTCATATCTTATCCTTTTTTCACAATAGCGAAAAGTGGGTTACACTTTTTGGCAGAACTCTTTCTCGAATCAATATCATTAAAAAAATTTAAGAAGGTTCTTAAAAGTTCTTAAAGGTTTTTATCTTATAGTGTAACATTAAACATTCGGAAGTGCATAAAATGTGTAGAATCAAGTTATTATAGACATTCTAATAAAACAATTTAATATTTTCTTTCTTTTCATTAAATTTTCTTTACTAAACACAGCAAAATAAAAGAAAAAAGATATAAAGGGGTTGGTTAAGATATACACATAGATGAAGAGAAAGGGCGCAGTAAAAAAAAAAAAAAAACTTAGAGAGATTCTTAATTAAAATATTTCTAAATTTATTTCTCATTAGATATCTTAATATAAAATCTCTAGAATAATAATATTTTTTTTTTAATCTCCATCTGTGGTAAGATAATTTCTTTCTCCATCGTCCTTTTATAGGTACGTACTAAGTATTTTATTTTTTATTTATATTTTATTATTCACTAAGAAACACCTCCAGTTGGTTTTATTTATTTGTGCTTCATTCATTTAATCTCTACTATATTCATATAAATAAAACATATTTTAATATTTTACTATATATGTTTTCACATTCTTGATCAGACAAGTAGTTAATTTATGGTTTAATCTAAGAGAGCTTCTAAATTTAAAATTCAATTATTTTTTATCCTGAATATTCTGAACTACTAGGGGTAATGTGGAACGCGAATTCTAACATGAAAATAATATTTTAAAGTCTTATTTAATAAATAAAATAAATGCAAGATGTTTCAAAAGAATTGGCCGATTTCAAATCACTATATCTCTTCAACTATAAGTTTAAAGGACAGGTCACTAAGATTATGATTTTTGGCAATCGGAATTTGAAATCAGGTCTTTTTTTGAAACAGCCTGTATAACAATAGAAACTCTCGATATATCAACCATCTTATTATAAACGTAATTAGTAAGATAAGAGGTTTGAGGCCAATTAAATTAAATTAAATTAAAGTAGACTCTAATAAGTCCTTAAAAATCAAGCTTTCAATTAATAATAAAATCTTCTTCCTTTTTATAAGCTTGACTGTTTAGGAATTAGAGTAATTTCAATTTAATTTAATTGGCTTTTCTCCACTGAAATTCCACTAATTTATTTATAATAATAATGTCAATAATTCTTATTTATTATTATAACAATCAACAATTAAAAAGTAATTTGGTATTTTAATTAAATCTATTTTAGATATAATTGGATATCGATAGGTAATATTACATAGTTTATTAGTTACACAGAATTTTCGAACTCTAATAACAAACAGAAAAATTCAATAATTAGGTAAAACGTGAATTAAATTAAAAAAAATATAAATGTGTTAATCAAAAGATATGTAGACTTTAATTTGTTCATTTAAAAGATATATTAGATACATGTTAGGTAAAAAAAATAGTTGGGTGATTGAGTATAGAATAAATAATACATTATTTCCTTTCGGGAAAGAGTTAATTTGTGTCCCTAAAATATTAGGGTTGTGAAAAAGTTGACTGTCCCACCGTTCGACAATCAAAAATCAAAAATAAAAAAATAAATGAATATATAAAAGTTTAAATTTTCGTTAGTAGCCGACTTTGAATTTCTAAAGAAATCCCGAGGGGTTATCATCTACTAAATCTAACCTGTCATGGATAATCTCTGTTACAAGTCAGAAGGGGTGCTGTGTTTACTCAGGAATATTTAGAGCGATACATATGTCAGATGGGTCCACCTCACAGAGTAGCCAATTGGGCCGGATTGGTATTTTTCTCAAGTTCGATTTCTGCTGATATGTAATAAATATTATCTATGAAAGCTCGGATTTAATAGATGACAGTTTCTCGGGATTTCTTAAAATTATACATATTTAATTAATTTCCTTTTTACCAATAATTCTCTTGCCATCATTGTTACTATTCAGAAACGAGCTTTTGGGGTAATATATGACCTGACCCTAACACTGATTTGTTTGATTCTCTGGACCATTTGAGGAAGGGTATCCTCTCTTGCCATATGATCTGATTAATTATTGTAAATGATTTCACGGCGTGTATGCTCCAATAAAATAAAACCAATAATTTTCCTAAAAACTTGCTTGTGTTCTTCCAAAGCAATATTTCCTTATTTATAAAAATATTATTTTCAATTTGTAGATATGTTATAGTTACTAGGAATTTTGCTTTTGTGATTAAAATTAATGATCTGCCATATTTTAACCGGAAAATATATAATCTTTGTAAAAATCGACTTTTGGTTAAATCAGAAATATCAGAAGATTAATTTTAATCCCATGCAAGTTTATAATTTCAGACAGAATCACTGAATACACCCTGATGAAATGAAATTATTTTTACAAAAATAAATGTTATGCATAGGAAGCAGTCCAGCTCTCAAAAACTTTAAACCAGAGTTTCTCAAACTATATTCCGCACAAGTGGACCTCAAGTTCTGGCGTTGTGAACCTTCAAAAAAGACAGTAGAATAAATAAAATTCAAATGAATTGCATACATTATAGCAGAAAATTTCAGAGTTTGGAAATTACACATGGCCATCATCTTTCACTTTTTTCCAGGACTTTCATTTTATAAAATTATAACCCTACCCACCTACCGACCACCAACTCGACTCTCATCAACAAAAGAGTAAAAAACACCAAGACTATATACTATAGCAAACTATTATAGCAGGGGTATTAAAATATGCTAAAACTATGATAAGTTTGTTTTAGAAGGAATTAAGGAGGTCTGTAGAACTGTTCTGACTTATAAAAGTGATCCCCACTTCAAAAAAGTTTGAGAAACGCTACCTTCCACGGTCAAATTGGATAAGAGCGAAATATTCCATTCCAATATTTTTAGATATCCCAATGAACCTTCCGTCCTCCAAAAACCTCAAAAGCAAGCAAACACGTTCGTCTGTAGACTTATAAGTACTACAACTTGTCGGTGCTCTCTTTCTTAAATTAAAAAACGATCAACCATTTAATTGATTTTTGATCTGTTTATTTGAAGTGCCCTCATTATTGTTGTTTTATTCCCCTAAAATCCATTCAAAAGGTTATTTGATTTTTTCCCTTGATCGGAACGTTAAAAAAGCCCCATTTGTCGTGATCAGCGTCGTTCCTCCACTGTTCCACCCTTTCTCACACTTGGCTTGGTCCCTGTTTCCGTTAAAGACCTTTTTGTCGCAATGATTGGAACGATTTAGTTGAATGGTTGGTTGGTTAATCACCTCGTCTTAAAGAATACGAGATCGTCTTAATAGGCGGCTTTTCTCGCTGAGATGTATTGTTATTGAGGGCGTAAATCTCTCTCTCCCCTTCCTCTTATCGAAACTAAAATCTCTCCTTTTCTCTCAATTTAATAATGTAAATCATGTGATCGGTGGAAAAACTAATTAAGATTGAAATAGGCAAATATCGAAAACTAATTAATTTATTATTGAAATTTAATCCTATCTAATAATTATATTATATTCATTAAATTTGATTAAAATATCTAATTATTAATTATTTATTGATTTTTGGGATAATAAATATGAATTACTGAATGTAATTTTAATTGAGGATTCGTAGTATAGGAGTGTGAACAAAATTAATTTTTAAAAACAAAAATTAATCAGTGTTAAACGTTTCGACTTCATCAGCAACTTAGATTCTATTAATAAGAGATTATAATGGGAATTATGGACAAATTTTTGTGTGATTTTTTTATTTTTCATCCAACGTTTCTTCGATTTTGCCGACATCTTCAGTGTTTCAAATATTGACATCACACATTCGTCTAAAATACATTATTTTTCTTATCTCTGTTACCAATGGCCATCAGAAATAAAAAAATTCAAAAAATTCGGCACATTCACATAAACATTAATTAGATGAAGTTGTTTATCTAATTATTTTTAACTTAATTTCTATTTTTAAGGGTAGGTTTCACTTTCACCTAGAATTATCCAAGCGGAAATTACTTTTATAACTTTGCAGTCAAAAGATTTCCAGAGAGGAATCCAATAATTGCATTTATTTAAATATAAACAATATATACCAGTGGCGTGCGCTCCATGGATGCTATGGATGCGACGCATCCCGCAAATTCCAAAATGTCAAGAGTATTTTAATCCGTGTTATATTTGAAAATTTGTAAAATTTTAAAAACACTTTCAATAAATACTATACAACTAATTAATTTAAAGTTATATACTATTTGAAAATTACGGAGCTTTGTAACGTTAACAAATTTAAAGAATATGAAAAAAAGATTCCAGATTTCCTATTTTAATCACTTCAGCTATCTTGTGGAAAATACTTTGATTTTATGAGGTTAAAAAGTGAATTAATTTACATGTACTCGTCCCATGACTTTCATTTAAAATCTATAAATTGCATTAAAAAAATTAATCATGAAAGATGAACTAAAAGATGTTTGGGCAAAATTATTTCCTTTAATGAAGCCCTATTGAATATTCTCTCTCTCTCTATATAACGAGTATCGTTTTGGTTCGAGTTCAAAAGGCCATTCCTAGAATATTAGAAATTAAGAAATTAATCTGTCTGAGACAGGTCTGAACGTGTATTTGGCATCGTTGCAATATACCTTTTAGCTCCAAAGAAAAAGAGATCATTCTATCCATGATCTTTGTCGTTATTTTCATCGACCAGTTTCTAATGAAAGAATCGCTCACCCGCATATTAAATAATACTAGGCAGATCAAAAAGTCTGGAATAAGTGAAAGAAGAAAACATTTTTTTGGACAAATTCGGTTTTATTTTTCAATATACATTCCTTTTAAGTCAATACAGCGAGTTCAACGTTTTTCTAACTTTTTTATACCGTCCGAAAAGTAATCTTTCGGAAGCTCTCCAGAATAGGTCTCAGTTTCAGCTATGACTTCCCCATTTGACTGAAATCGCTTACCGGTGAGCCATCTCTTCAGGTTTGGAAACAGGTAAAATTCGCTGGGAGCAAGGTCTGGCTGAGGAACCAGTTGACATCCGATTTCGTGCAATTTTGCTTACGCAACTAACGATGAATGAGCATCCGCATTGTCGTGATGATAGAGGATTTTTTTCATCTTTAAATGCGGCCGTTTTTCTGTGATTTCAATTTTCAAACGATCCAATAATGATGAATAATATGCGGTAGTTATGGTTTTACCTTTTTCAAGATAGTCGAGGAATTTTATTCCACCCTCATCCTAAAATTCGAAGGCCATAACCTTTCCGGTACATTGTTGAGTTTTTGGACGCTTCGGAGCACTTTCACCCGATCCATTGTTTTGACTCTGGTGTGTAGAAATAGACCCATATTTCATCCATGGTTATGAATCGGCGCAAAAATTCCTTTGAATTTCGCGTAAACTTTGCCAAATTCTGATGGGAAGTCTTAGCTCGAATTCGTTTTTGCTCCACTGTGAGCAAATGCGGCACCCATCGCGCGGAGAGCTTTTTTATACCTAAAATATCATGTATGATATTGAACACACTGCCATATGACATCTTTATCGTCTCAGCTAGCTCCGTCAATTTGACTTTGGGATCGTTCAACATAATATCATGGATTTTTTGGGGTGTTTTCTAGTGTCAGACCTCTTTTGGGAGTTCAGATCGTTCAGCATCACTTGTGCTTGTTCGACCGCAATGAAAGTCAGACAATCACTTTTGAATCATCTTCATCGACGGTGCAGAGTCCGGATAATACTTATCTAGCTTGGTTTTGGTCTCGGATATCGTTTTCTTGGGTAAATAATAGTCTTTAATCAGATCATGAAACTCAGATTTTTTCATTTTTAAAAAAATACGGAAGTTGGTTGCTTCTCACTGCTGTAACTTGTAAATGCGAAAACATGAATCGCTGAAATTTTGACAGACGTCTAATGAAGAATAAAGTTAGTTATGAATGGTTCACATTAGTGCGTACTAGCCCCATTTCATAAGATTATTCCAGACTTTTTGATCTGCTTAGTAAAAAAGTAAAAACTTTTTAAAGAGTCTACCGATTGGTACACTCGAGATGCCTTAGTAATGAATTAATTATTAATAAATTTAAATATAAATTGTTCATTTATGGCTATTCTATATATAATAACATCCTCTAAAAATATCAATAGAATAATTCAAAAAATATTTTTTGTCTTTTGAACCAGATATAGCAAAATCTAATCAGTAGGTAGTATGTATTGATACATAAGAACTTTTTGACTTTCCGTTCTTGGGTTATCATAGGTATCGGAATTCAGACACACAAAGAGAGAAAAATCATAGTTGAAAAATATTTTTTTCTGCGTTTTAGACATTTAAAAGCACAATGAGCAAAAATTTATTTGTATTCGTGATTTAATACATTTAATTTGCATTATGCCTTCTACGAGCGCGTCAGTCAGTTTTCAACTATGAAAAGAATTGGAACATCACCAGAAGAAGCTAAAGTGAATATAGATTACCCGCTCTGTTTAAATATCAATTGATAAAAAATCTAATGTTAAATTTGAAAAAATAACGAAAAATTCTCTGATGCGATTATCGATAAATTTTGCAAAAAGGAGCGAAGAATAAAATAAAATTAAATAAAGTAAAAAAATGAAGGTCTATGTTTTGGACAGCATCCTCTGGTTGAAAAGTCACCTCCCGCCACTGATACGTAGGTATATTATAAGTGAAAGCTGCAATACAATATTTGTTTAATTGTCTTTTTGTAAATTTTAAAGTGAGGGAAAGCGATGTACGGATATTAATTTGACTGCAAATAAATTCAAATCGGATTGTGTAGAGTGAAAGAGCAATGATGCTGATGAATAGGAAACCCGTTAAAGGGTTGTTAAGGTAAAGTTAGTAGCGGTTTTGGCGATGGAATAAAGCTGGACTTGCTCTAATTACTATGGACCTCTAAGAGGGAACGAACAATGAGACTTGCAGATGAGGCTGAGGATTAGAATACTCGCTGCTGGTCAATCTGTTAATGGGCTAGTGTTGCGAAAGAGAGGAAAAGCCGGCAAAAACCACCACGACACCCAGGCATACGGACAGACAGTCTAGAGATAATTTAAATATTTATTTAATCACCGAAAGTTGAGTATTTTATACAAATAATAAAATAGTTTATGGTAATTACCTATATAGAAACATAAAAAAAAATTAAATTTTGAAAAGATATAAAAAACACTTTCTTCTTAATCTATATATGTGAAAGTAACAAATTTATTTTATTTTCAGCCTTGTACGCGTCCTTCCCTAGTTCAGCGATCGTTTAATCCACACCCAAAATCTCCGATGAATCTTGCTGTTCATCTATGGACCAAAAAGTAGGATTTAAACTTTTTTTTTAATTGAATAGGTATTGATTCTTGGAAATTAGTAAAAAAAAGTTTCTATATACTTATAACACGTTTATTATAATTATGTTTCGCCCCTAATCAGGCATTAAGCTTGTCTATAAGCATAGTATAGTCAAAGTATAATACAAGTGTTGCATTCATACATTCACTTATCAACTTCTGAATCATCCCAATCTATCACATACAGACCGTATCACATATGACCGTTTTTGAATGTGCAATATTTATTTAAAATCAAAATGATTTGAAGTGGCTTATATACATTTTTTTGAAAGAAAAGGTGTTAACTTTCATATATTATAATATTAAATTAAAATCTAAATAAAATTTGACATTGTACTTCTCGCAATGAATCTTCACCTTTTGTTCAAGGACCAAAACGATATTCGTTATAGACAGACAGAATATTTAATTAGACTTAAAAGTTTCTTTTTGCCGAGAGAAGCAGAATTTTTATAAATTGAAGGGGACAATAAAAGAGTGTCTTCTGCTGGAATTACAAAATTTTAATTTATTTTTAGCCTCTTCATCAGTCTATTACAATTGATTCACAGGAATTAATGTGAAGAGGGGAAAGCACTGGAAACTATAGCCTCGTTATAAATAAATTACAAATTTATAATTCCATCAGAAGACACACTCTTTTATTGTCTCCTTTAATTAGACTTCATTAAAATTAAGACAAAAATGTAAAAAAAAGCATTTTAATGACTTTAACTGACGAGAATACCGAGTCTTAAAAAAAAAATATCACAGTGAGTGCATTTATTCAAAGAATTATAAAAATTGTAACTTTTTTATACAGACTTATCGATATATAGGATTATAGATATCTGATTAAAAGCCCTATTAGAAGAATTAATCAATCCAGTGCGAGCGCCTGTAAGTTATGCAATCATATTAACTGACTTGTCCTAAAGCTGAGTAAGAGCTAGGCGAGCCAAGCTCTTGGAATGACCAACCATTTCTTCCATTTGTTTATTTAAAAATCCAAAATATTTAATGACGTTTGTTATTAAAGAAAAACAAACTAATTGAATCTTAAAATGTTAAATTAACGGAAGTCATATATGTGCCCATAATTATGAAAGTGGATTAAGTCAAAAAATTAAAAAATTTGTTTTTTCATATTTTATTTTCCATCCATTTAAAAACTACAGTAATAAGATGTCGGTTTTGAAAAATCGCATAAAATTGAACCGTTAAGTGGATTTCTAGTTGTCTCATTATACAGAATTCAAATCTTGTTTATTTTATAAAACTTTAAATATCTCGAAACTAACAATCAATGACTTAGACCACTTTCATAATTATGGGCACATATCTAAATTAAAAAACAAAATAAAATCAAAAACATTCTAGAATCTAGATAAATGGAAAATGATTAGGCAGTAGGTATTAAATGAATAATTTATACAACAAAACTCACCGGTTTTGGGGACGATTTTTGCATGCTTAGAAGATGAAAAATCATCTAAGAATCCCTTACCTGAAAAAAAAATAAAATTTATATTAATATACATGGTAATTACTCATTGATATCCAAAAACAGAATATCAAAGTACTTTTTTAATAAATAAACCTCTCAAAAAATCCTAACTTAAAAATAAAACATGAAAAACATAATGAATAATCTTTGGATACCATGTAAACACAATAATCTATAGGTAATATTAAACGTAATGAGTTTCGAAGCGCATATATTGGAAAATACATATTTCGGATTCAAGTTCTTTGCCACGTTTATATTGTAATTCTTCTGATAACCTAAGATCTAAAGAGAACAACGAACAACCACAATCCATCCCGCTCTCAGTTTAACTTTTGGAATGACTCATCACAAGAACATACTCGAAACCGTTTCCAGATTTAAGTGATAAAACTTCGGTATTTCTGTTCTCATCTCTCTATGTAGATACAACTAACTCAACCCTTAAGCATCAAATCTAGAATTAAAATGTGATGTTCGAAACTGTTAAAGCTAAGTATAAAATTCAAGGATGTTAGTTTTCTTTATAAAAAGAAATACCCTATTGCAGTGTTCTTCAACCTTTGTCATCCCGCGGAACCATTTTTTGAGATAATTTTTTATGGACCCTTCGTTCAGTACCACACCCAGATTTGATTTTAGGGGAGGGGGGGGTTGTATTACATATTACATGTTATGAGCAAGTGCGTCTCTACTTTTGTTATAAAAACTTTTTATATGATATAAATTTGCATTTATTCAAATAAAAAGATAAATATTCCATATAAAATAAAAAGCATTTGTATTATACATCGAATTTTAGCATTAATTCACGGAACTCGTTTGAGTGGAACCCTATGGTTCCGCGGAACACAGGTTGAAGAACACTGCCCTATTGGATGTATAGGTAAATTCGTTTTTGTTGTAGGTAATAGCAATCAATATGAATTCGTTTGTTACGTGAACAGTTTGCTATTACAACAAAACCAATAAGATATATGAGCTAATGAGAAATAACAGATAAAATATTTCTAATTAAATAGACTAAAGATGAAGATTAAACATTCGAAAATATACTAGTAGGTACTCTCTAAAATATAAACTATATATGGTACCTATATATTTGGGAAAACAAGAAGAACATTGATGAAATCTTAGACCATGAAATATATAGACACGCCCTCTGCTACTCTCCACACAGAGTGAAGTGAGGCCAACATCGCCTACAGATGACGTCACGTTCTCGCATAAATATTGTGGTAATATTAATTTAATATTAATTTGCGATTATTGGAATCCAAAATAAATAATCTAAACTACGATAAATTTATCTCACTGTATAATAATTCCTATAGTGGCCATGCTATTTCTGGGTGTTCCTACCTACAGATGATGTCAGTTTCTCTAGGAGTGTTGGCCTCACCAAATCGACACCAGGGCGTGTCTATATATTTCATGGTCTAAGGATGAAATACAAATCTGGTTGATTTATTTGACTGTTTACATTTTTGTTATATGGAAAAATAATAATTTAAAGAATAATTCAAAATCTCTTTTGTATTTTGAGTGGCGGTGAATTAGTGTCTCCTTATATATAGGTATTCGCATCAAGCAGAGGACACCATCATTGATTTTTCTTCATGGTTCAACAACTCTGCTACTCTCGCCAAAACAAAATCTTTTCAATATGCTTGTTTTGGTTGCTTTACTACCATATAACTGCTTGGCTTTTTGATCCACGTGTTTCTATCTTTTAAAAGGTTCTTGCTTTAAAAATTTTTTTTACCTATATATATTCTTACTACTATACAAAATGGCAATGATGATATTGTAGTAAGGTGTCTGCGTAGCAGTATGAAAGTTAATTCGATTCGTTGATTGGACAACTGGTAATTGAGTCTCCCAGAGTCGATCGATAAGATTATCATCTAAATATGCAAAAGGCAGTTCGACCCGCCCCTCGACATCCCTTCCACATCTCACTTCCCCTTCGTCGTCTACCCCCTACCATTCACGACAAGTTTAATTAAATTTCAGAATAATTATCAAAGAGTATATAGAAGAAAGAGAAGGTTTTGGGGGATGTCGAGGGTGTCGGGGGTGGAATTGTATCAAAGTCTTCCTTACCTGATGTTATTTTATACGCGTAGATGGGATTTTGTTTCTAATCAATTAATCAGAATTAAATAAAGTTTTGTTTTCGTTTAATTTTATGTTTAGCGCCACTGGATAACTTATCTGCCTAGCTACCTACAAGGGATGATTGATATTGGTTATTTATTTACCATTTAATAAAAAATATTTTCTTAGGGTGACATCAAATTAATCAATTAGGATTTGAAAGTTTTTCCTTTTTCTTCCTATTTTGTCGATTTAAAATAATGAGAATAAATAAATATATTAATTGTTTGTTATTAATTTTTACATTTTTATTTATTTATTTTAATTAGATAATTATAAATCAAAACAAAATATTTAATTTTTAATAATAATATTGAATTCCTTTCATTTTGTTTTTTGTTTTTTTTTTATAAATTTTATTAAACCAATTATTTTACATTAATTAATGTATACATTGCATTTTTGCTTCGATTCCGGAGATTACTTCTCCACCATCGAGTGTCCTTATTCATCTTTAGTCCTTGTTTTTAATAAGAGGAAAAATCTAATTAGATAAAAAACCTCTTTTCCGATAATTATTTCATTTCCATTATTCCCCAATCAAGTCGATTGGTCTCCTCTCATTCCTTTCATTTAAATTAGAATTCTAGTTAATAGATAAGTAAATGTATTGTTCTTATGGGAGATATGAAATTGTTTTTCTTAAAGCTTTCTGCCAAAAGGGAAGTAGGTATTTGTTATTCCATTACTTACATGTAATTATTAATTCTATATAATTGCAAGAGAGAACTGTCTACCATTATTTTAATCAATAAGTCTCTGGTGTAGAGTATGAAATGTATAGTAAGTTGCAAATGTAATATAATATAATGAATTTACTTAGATATATAGGTATATATGACCAAATTTTAATTTAACGTTTTTTATTTAATATTGTTAGAGTTCGTGGCTGTGCTGAAACTGTATTAGATGAAGGAGGAGGTATCAGCCAAAGATGGAATCACTGGGTTCAATAAAACACCTTTAATAAAACGTTTCGGCCTGAATTTTATTTGGCCATCTTCAGTTAATTAGGAGTTATACACAAAATGCGGTACACATATGTGATTCATTCTGAAACTTTTGGGTCCAGGCACGTTATAAATTTACATGAAGCTAAGATTTTTTTTTTATTTTTGACAAGGCTTGGTTCGGGGAGTCGGGTAGCTCAGTCAGCTAACGCACTGGCTTCGCTTCGGCATCGATCGATTATGACGATGTTGAAGTGGAGGCCCGGGGTTCGATCCTAGCTGGCAAATAAAAATTTCTACCGGCTGAAAACTCGGCTCCCTCACTAACCCTACTAACACTCTACTTATGTGCTGTCTAAATGGGCTTTGTTCCCGGTGACATTAAATAAATAAAAAAAAGGCTGGGTTCAATCACATATGTGTACCGCATTTTGTGTATAACTCCTAATTAACTGCAGATGGCCAAATAAAATTCAGGCAGAAACGTTTTATTAAAGGTGTTTTATTGAACCCAGTGATTCCATCTTTAGCTGATACCTCCTCCTTCATCTAGTACAATTTTTTATTTAAATTAAAAAAAGTAATTTTGTTGATATTTAGGTAAATAAATTTTATAGCCACTCAACATTTTGTTTTGATTATTTTTTTATCAAGCTGTCCATCAATGGTGGATTATTCAAATATAGATAGGTATCATTAGGTATATAGGATTAAGTTATATGGTACAATTTTGATTATGGCTAGTTATTGGATTCTCTGCTCATTCAATTACAAAGCGAGGAGAAACATATAATAGAGGGAAATATAGCTTTGCTGGAGCAAAATTGACCAATTTTGCACCGAATTTGGGGGGATAAAATGCTTTGTTCAGAAACTTAGAAGAGATTATACAATTTTCGCTGGATTTAATTTTCATAAAAATGAAAAATCGAAAAATGTATTTTATTATAAAAGATTAATGACTTATAAATAATAATTAATGATCAAAAATCCAGCCTCACTTAAAAACATTTTGGTATTATTCTAAATAAATGTTACTAAAATAGAGGGAGAGCAGGGAGACTTGAATGGGCGGGCACGAAACTAGAGCTCTAGGGTTTTTAGGTCGGAGACTGCGATGCCTCAATCAAGTAAAGTAGACTGTGTCCTGGCTATGTTATGGTCTACTGAACCAGGGAAGTTCTTAAGAGTGGAATAGGCGTGGCCTTTGGGCGCCTAAAGAACTCTATTGGTTCTGTTTATTGTGACTCTATTGGAAACCTTAGTAGGGGCGTGGGTTAATTTTTTGGACTAGTTTCAATTTTTTGGGCTAGTTTCAATTTAGACCATCATATAGCGTATCGGAATTCTCTGGCAACACATAGACTCCGCCCATCTGCCTCTGAGTCAAATTTTAAATTGAAGAATATTGTGACCACTGTAATTTTGTTTTATAGCGAGCGCACACGACTTTATATAGGTGAAAATATTTTTGTATCTAAAATTGTGAAGTTCATTTCTCATTAGTCTCATTCACAAATGAAAATCAAATTGTTGAGTTGTACATTTATAATCACTATGCATATATGTCAGGTTGAAACGAGGATTTAATTCCCGCTAGGGGTGAATACAACTTTTCTGACATAGGTAATAAAAATCATCCATAGCACCTCGGATTCAGTAGTTGATTATCTCGTGATTTTCTTTAAATATCAAATATGTTGATATTTTTCAAATTGTTTTAAATCATCAGGGGTGTCCAGTCTAATCACATTGGAAGAATACGAGTTGTTTTGCGCCACACGTAAAATACTCTAGCGATAATGATAGCAAAAAAACGTAGAATATATATGTAATTAACATATTTAAGTAATTTAAGCTTTATTACTTTATGAATTTTTTATTATAAAATTAAAAGACAAGTCAGCAACATAAAATTAGTGATATGTTTATAATTATTTTTGAGACATTAATCAGTTGATATTTGGTTCAAATGAATTCTCAGTGAGTTCTCAAGGCGCTCAACAAATATTTTGGATCTAGCTTCATTCTTTGTGTCCTTCATACTTGAAAATAGTTGCTTGAATAATCAAAATTATTTAAGAATCATTTTATGAATACATTGCTAAATAACGTGTTAAATTCAAAAATTTATTATTCATAAATTAATAACAGGTTAAAATTGTTGTATTTTTAGTCGCAATCTCATAAAGTTCGTAAGTGAGCGATTTTTTGTCGGGCCACATTGATGGCTGTCTTGTGCCGCATGTAACTAGCAGCAGCCCGCGGCCTGAGGGTTGGACAAGCCTGTTTTAAATAATATTTAAATATTTTGAATACAAATATACCAGAGAGAAGGAGGAAATGGAACAGAGATCATAACAACAATGTTGAAATGTTTGTTCAATATTTAGTTTCAGTCGTGGCAAAATACTAAATGTTCCACCCACTCAATAAATTAGTAGAAGTGGCGACGGTGGCGGCGTTTAGAGAATTTCAATGTAAACGGAATAATTAATATTTATACACTCTACTCTACTATATATACAGAACCAGAGGTTCGATGTAGGCATATTATGTAGAGAACAGAAAAAATACACTCGAGTATATTATGAATGTCAATATTGGAGAAAATAACAGACAGACAGACAAACTGGCGATTGAACGACCCTCTGAGTTTATAAAGAGAATGGACGAACAGAGTCAGAATTAGAATTACTTTTAATTTAGTATTCTACATCACTGATATGCAAATTTTTTTAGGAGGGTTAAGAAAAAAGAATTGGCGGGCAAATATAATTTATTGTAAAACTCAATAAAGTCTATATTTTGAAAATTGTTAAAATACTAATGTGAAGAACGAAGCTGTGACTGCCGTTCTAAAAGTTTCTCTTAATCTGTTCGATTCGGAATGTAGTAATTCTGAGAAGTGAAGTTAAATTTTCATCTGTCAGTCTGTTTGTAACACAACTCTTTCTAACTTCTATTGTAGAATATAGTAGACTAGTTCACATAGGTTTATTGAAAATTTTAAAAATGCAAAAAATGGAAGATTTATTTATTTATTATGGACATAACAATTATTAAATCATAGGTATCATATAAACCAATCAAATTTATTTAAAAATTTATAGAAATTTTTAAATTTACAATATTTTTTCAGTATATTTTTACTAATATATTAAATATTTAGTATTTCGAATTCTAATAGAGTTGTATTAATTGTTTGAATATTTATTTATTTTTAAATAATTCATTGATAGATAGATTTTTTACTCTACCATACTGGGTATGGTCAAGTATTGTAATCGTGCATGAAAAAAGTGTTTTTTTATTGCTTCTTTTTTTCGAAATATCTCAAACACGGCTGAAACTATCTTGATTAAAAAAATTGAGCGAAACCATGGAATTTCGGTCTACAAAAATGCTCTAATAAGTGAACATCGAAAAAATTATATTTTTCGAGATAATAACTGTTTTGTCAAAATGTCTGTTAGTTAGTCTGTTATTCTGTGCGTTACCAATTTTTGTGGACGAGCTAGTTCAAAAACTAGTGTGAATTGAGAGTAAGAGCTGATTAGATTTTGGTGCATATTGACACAAAATTAAGGGGGAGTGGGGGGGGGGGGGTTAAAATTTAAAATCATAATATTTTCAAACTAAAAAAACAATTAAAATCTATGCCCTTGGACCAAACTCAACCAGAAGTGTATGGAAAAATCAAGTGGATGGCCACATCAGAACGTGTCAATTTATTTAAATATGAGGTAATATTATAGTGATTATATATAATTAGTCTAAAACGTTTAAACATTTCAAATTAGCGTTGTCAAGGTAATTAGTAATTATATATAGATCTTACGAAATTGTAATTAAACTTAGTTATTAAATTCTCATGAGCTTTTAGTTACAATTTAAATATTAGGATTTAATTTTGAAATATATTTAGGCTTACAGGTTAGGGATTACATTTCATCACTAACATTGAAGAACATCGAGAAATATACATACCTATAGGTAGAGAAAAAAAAACTATTCTAGAATTTAGAAAATTTGGTGGGATAAAAATTTGCAGGATCTTTTACAGAATTCGAGAGCTTGGTTGGACTCCGAGGGACTTTTGTTAATTAACTAATTTATATTTATAAATAGTGTATTAATTAGCGTAAAGTTGAGTCCTAATATTTACAACCTGATTTTCAATCAAATATTAGGTACATAAAGTCAGTACCGACAAAAGCTTGAAATTGTAATAAATTTTAAATTGTAAAATATGAATGACAAAATATTCAGCTTTAATTTCAATAATTAGAAATCAAAATTTTTTTACTTGTACAATAGGTATGTAGATCAAATAATTATTCTCAGATTATCTGGGTAAAGGTTTGTAACCGAATTTCGACTTACTTCTACAGACTCGATATTCTTAATATTTTGAGCACATAGGTATTTGCAATTATGTTAAGGGAGAATGCTCTAGGTTCTTGGTGAAACATTTTAAATAAAGTAAAGAAAATTTATGAAAATTTTTTTAGAAACTTTTTAAAATTTAAAATATAAAATACTAGGTAGGTTTCACATAAATAAAAGATCAGATGCTTGTTTAACACGACTCTATGTATATTTCGGGATATAAGGCCATCTTCAGGAGTTCACAAAGGACACAGTGTTCAAAACTGGTTACACAACTTTACCCATGAAATTGTGTCCTTTGTCAACTCCTGAAGATGGACTTATACCCCGAAGTACATATATATATATATATATAGAGTCGTGTTAAACAAGCATCTGATCTTTTATTTATGTGAAACCTACCTAGTTTTTATATTTTAAATTTTAAAAAGTTTCTAAAAAAAAATTTCAATTTTTTTTTTTACTTTATTTGCAATTAAATTACAATATTACACGTGCATGCAACTTTAAGCCGATTTTAACATCTCTAGTGCATATTAACTAATATTGCGCTCAGATTAAGGAGAGTTTAAAATGAACCTGATGAAAAACAAACAGACAAAATTTTAAGCTATTGAATTAATGTAGCAAATGAGTTGAAATTTTGAATTGATTATCGATACGTTTTTCTGACAAGTTTCAGTTTCCTTTTTCAAACCGTTTTGAGTCAAAAAATTGTGTCACCTAGTATTAGTCCAACCAAAATGGTTCTTTTTTTTAATTTTCTAAATACATATTTTTAATCCATGCTCCAGGATAAATAAAAACAATGACGCAGCTTAGGAGCAAATAAATTATTTTTTCTTTTCTTATGTCATTTAATTCTAAACTCATACACCGGAAAAGAAATTAAGTTAGCTTAAAGTAAAGAGGAGAAGAAGAGCAAGAAAAACAACATCAACAACAAGTCTTAAGTAAATATAGAAAATATATATAAGCCCCATGAGAGACACTCTCGCTTACAAACTGACAAATTTCATGGTAAATGTTATTTCAGAATAAAAAAAAAAAAAAAAAATAATAATAATAATGAAATAAAAAAATAAAGATGTGGGAAAGGGAAAGAGATAATAAACTCTCAAAACCAAATAAAACAAAAAGACAAAAAGACTGGTTTGAAGTGGGTGATAATAATAAGAGAGAACGTATAGAGATAATTCTGAAAGTTGAGATGTGTCGTATGGAGTCCATAATAAACAGAAAAAGAAAAAGTGAAAGAAAAGAAAGAAGGAAAGAGAAAGAGAAAACAAAAAAAATCACCTGAGAGGGAGTGAGATAGAAATAAAATTGGTTTATTATAAGTTAAATCGGTTTTCTTGTTTAATCAACAGATGAGGGAAACGAAACTTTATCAGAAAGAGAGAAAAAGAAATAATAATAATAATAATAAAGTGCGATGGAGAAAAGAAGTGACAAAATTACTGATCAGCGTGGTTGAGAGAGACAAAAAAAATTGAAATAATAAGTGAAAGAGTAGGTGGTTTCTAAGCAGTGTTGTTAAAGATAAGTTTAGGGGTGTAGGGGCGTACCTATTTGTTTTAATAATAAAAAAATTCCCAATAAATATTTTGCTTTGTGGATCGACCCCCTTCATGAAAATTTTCTGGCTACGGCACTGTAGGGGTGTACAATCATTTGACTTATTTTTGGGTTAAATTTTAAGAAAATAAACTGATGTGGCCATCCACACGACTTTATAATAATCCTGGTCTCTTTCTTATATTTAATATTTAATAAAATCATTTATAATTATTTACGAAAGAACCTCTAACCATCTTAATTTTGGGCCCATTAGCAATTAATAATATCTTCTTTTAATTCTGAGACTATTATATTAGAAAGTAAAACGTTCTTTAATTTTTTTTGAAAATAACCCCCCCCCCCCTTCCCCATTTTTAGGTCATTATCAATTTCACATACCATAGTTAGTCATTTTCATAATGTCCTATAGAAGTGATTATCAACCTTTTTTCGTCACGGCATTCTTTTAATCATTTAAAAATTTGACGGCACACTAACAATTAAACAAATTAATAGAATTTTATTTGGTTTATTGATTGATGTACCTATAAAATTGTCATAGGACATTCTGCATCCTGTAAAATGTGACTACCTCTTCAGTTCAAATGATCAAATAAATATTTGGATTAAATGTAGGTCAATTAATAAAGAAACGTAAAAAAAATTTCAATTCGAGAGGGACCACTGCCTAGGAGTGGCGGCACACATCAAGAATCTCGCGGCACACTAAAGTTCCGCGGCACAGTGGTTGAGAATCACTGTCCTATAGAGTGCATATGCAAAATTTCGTGTAAATTGATGAAAGGGTCTAGGCTTATATTGATTTATCTACTTTGTTGAATCACCCCAATTTTGGCTACCAAAAAAAATAATGACTCTTTTTTATTATCTATAGGTCTCTTTTATAGTAAATTTCATTTTCTTGGTTTTTTTATTTTGAAAATTTTATAATTTTAATTTTTTAAGAGCCCCCCTCCCTTAATTTTTATTTCAACCAAAATCTAATCAGCTCTTGATATCAAAATAAAGAATCTACATGTGAAAATTCGTTTTGATATTCAGACTAGTTTTTGAGCTAGAGCCTACACGAAATTTGGTAACGTATCTACTAACAGACATTTTGACAAAATCATTAATATCACGTAAAATATCATTTTTACAATGTTTACTCATTAGAGCTTTTTTGTAGAACAATACCCCATGCATTCGCACAATTTTTTTTTCCAAAACAGTTTCAGCTGTTTTTGAGATATTTCGAATAAACGAAGAAAAACAATCACTTTTTTCGTGCACGATTACAATAGTTGACCACACCCTGTATGGTAAAGTAAAAATTATCTTGGCTAAGCACATAACATATACTAATTCTATTTATAGTTATTAATCAGAAAAGATGTAGAATCATGATATCCACCATGAGAAATAAGCAAAATAGTCATTGGAAATATTTTGAGTAGAAAAGTTGTTAATTCATAAAGGAAAACAATGAGGTTGTCCTCTGCTTGATGCAAATAAAAATAAACGAATCTATATAACGATTATAAATAATTATATATACTTATATATAATTTATTTGTTAAAGACTATAGTCTCCAAGGTTTGATCTTCAATTATCAGTCTTTTAATTCTGTTATTCCTGATGGGTTTAATTACCCGATTGGATATAGATAGAATTGTTTTGTTGTTATAGCAAGCGGTGTATAGTAAATGTATATGTTTACATGAACCAAGTAGAAGACAACTTCAATGATTTCTCTTTATGAATATACAGTGAAACCCCTCAAATCCGAACTAATTGGGGCTGTATCCTGTTCGGATTTCGATTTGTTCCGATTATAGCCGAAAGCTGGTGGTTTGGATATCTTATTGAAGACAATGGTTCTGTTTCTATCCTTGAGAAGCTGAAGAAAGTTACAATAAAATATATTAGTTACTGGTTTGCAGAATCGTGGCAAAAATCAAGTGTGAACTTAGTGCGGAGATCTTGAAAGAAGCTTTGGCCTAGCCTCGAGTTCGAGAAAACACCTATCCAAACTTGAATTTGTCAAAAAAAAAAAACTCGTTCGAATTTTCCGGGATTTCGGATTTCCTGGGTTTCACTGTATTTTTAATTTTATGAAGCTTCAAAGTATTAATTGTGAGTCCTTCCTTCAAAACTTTTCTTCAAATTTTAATAATATATATATTATATATATTTTTTTAATTTAAAAACCAATAATTTTAACCTCCTAAAAGTCATTAGCCTCTATTTACTTAGATATTCAAATGACTAGAGCATTTAATTATCTATTGAATTGACTTATTAATTTCTCATTAGACAAAGTTGCATTATTTATTAACTAACTGTCTAAAGACTTAGGGAAGATATGAACATTTGACCTTTTGAGAACGATAGAAGATTGAGGGGGGATAGATTGTTAGATAGAAATAGATAAAGTTTGTTGCTTGAGTGAGTGAATGAGAATGAAGGGCCTCACTTGTTTCCCTCCCCTGTCTTTTCCTTTGCTCTTTCAATGTAAAGTTGGAAACTTAAAGTTAAACTTAAAACAAGCTTTCTCCTTCTCTCCTGAATGATGACCAGCCCAGAGATCGCATTGTTAGTTCATATTGGCGGTCAAAATAACAAAACATCCACCCACCCATGTACACATACATTGTTACACTTACATGAAAACAAAACCAGAAGATAATAAGCAAATAACAACAACTTTTTATAAGAATTCAATTTAGAATTTGAACAAGTTATTAAATTTCTAGATCGATTATTCTATATACTTACTATGTATATATATAGAGAGAGAAATAGAGAGAGATTAAAAAATAAATTTTAATTAAACTCCTAAAGAAATATTGATTTATTGGTTTGTTTTGAAATTACACCCTCAGTCTTCTTCGGTCATAAAGTAAAGGAAATTCTTCAAATACTTGTGAGATTTTGTAAATATTACCAATTTCTAATAAATTGGAAATTGTTGAGGATATATTATTGGGTTAACGATTTCATCTGCCTGCTACGATATTCGTTGATTGTATATAATTTTTTTTTATTTATTAGCCTTGAGACCTATATACTATATGACCATTTAACCAGTCGTCAAAGTTAGGGTAATTTTATTTTTCCATGAATGTGTTTGTTTGTGTGAATTGGTGTAGGGATCAGATTATAGCCGATCAAATATTTGCAGAGAGCCGGGTTTGAACCCGAGAGCTTGATTCATGGTCAACGCTAGGTATACCCACTCGTCGAACCTGACTCTCCTATATAATTAATTATTTAAATATTTTGTGAAATTGATTAACTCTAAAATTGTAGATTTATATTTAGAGTAGGTAATAGATATCATATAATATGTATTGAAATTTTTTATTATTTTATGATTTTATGATCTGAAACTTGCTTTTTTCCTAATTCGATTATCGTATTAGATAATTATTATGAAAGCTGTTTAAAGATTACATGGTCCAGAAATTAGCTGAAGGCGCGCTACCTCATTCCGTGGAATTTCCAGACTTTTAATTTTTAGTATTTAGAACTGAATATCGGCTATAATTATTTAAATCTAAATTTAAAATTTTTAATTTTTATAAAATAAACAAATTTGTGGAATGAAATATGAATAATATTTAACGTTTCAGTTCCTCAATTTGAGGGTAATAAAATAAAAAACTTAGAAAAAAAAAATGAAATCGATTCTCACTATCAGTTTAATTTCTGACAATTTTTATTCTTTAATATGAATATTTTGTTTAGAATATCTTTAGAATATTTAACCTATAAAATCAAACAACGTTATCGTAACATAATCTCAATTCAAGAATAATAAGCTTTGAGCAAGGATAAGCATATGAGGGATTGATATCCGACAGCATTTATGAAGCAATAGATGGCCGCGCATCTTGTCGATGTATCATATTTCATAGAATATCAATATCCGGTTTTCAATGTTTTCTTTTCTTTAGCCTTCGAAGGATGATGAAGTTTAAAAGACAAACGTGATAGGAATATCTCCTTTGCCCGTACTACCTAAAACAGAGGGGTTTCTAATATCCTGTATTTCGCCGTAAAGGGAAACGGGAAGTCCGGATGATGGCAAGAGGAGGCGGGTTTAATTTTACATGAAGATTTATATATGAATATAGTAAATATGGCTGGCTTGGGTGGGTAAAGGTGCTCATCGATATTGGCTTGAAGATTTATTGTCTTGCCTAAAGGTGAAAGAGAGCAGCACTATCTAGCGTATGAATTCGGAATTAAAATTTATAATCTTTCCTCTTTTTATGTACTCTATCTATATGGATAATATTAAAAAAATGTAAATTTTGTTTAAGAATTTATGAAAAAATGATTGATTAATTAGATGTGATGAAGAATACAGTGTTAAATTATTCTTTATAGATGGTAAACAAAACTAAGGTCAATATATCGGTGTAATCAAAGAGGATGAGATAGAAAGGAAGGTTGCGTATCGACAAAAATGCCATCTGGTGATCGTGACCGGGTAATGAAAATGATTTAATGTAAGTAAATTTTACTTTAAATAAAGTATTATCACTCAAATTATATTGTTGGTTATTTATTATCGATCATTTTGTACAATTTGTAAATATAACATTTATACTCCATAATCTTTTCATGATCGGTCATGGTCACTAGAGGCGCTAAAACTCGCATACTCTTTTTTTAACATTGTTTCTTATGCTAGCCTTCCCCTCTATCTAATTTTTCTTTTTCCAAAAAAAAGAACTGAAATATCTTCAGAATACACCGTTCAAAAATGCAGAAAACAGAAATAAATCGAATTGCTAAACGATATTGAACGATTTTAACTAATGAGATAAAAATTTTTATCTCAAACCCTTTAGTTACAAAACTGGGACATCATTTAAGTTTGCAGACAGCCTACCAAGTTTTGAAAAATCATTTTTTATTCCAATTTAGAATTAATCAAAATTGGAAAATAAAATAATGAAATACAGTCAAAGTGATATATAATTTATTTACCCATTTAATAGTAGATTCTAAAGTCTCGCTCATTCTTAAAACCTCGCCAAAACACTTAAAAATGACTCCAGAAATTGGTGTCAAAACGTCGGTCATAAGTAAGATGTTCTCATTAAAAATGTGCAATCTATGTGGCTTAAAGTGAAACATTTTTTCGATAGATTCTAAAGAGTTTTATCTTAAATGCTTGTAAATTACCCTGCAATTGAGAATTAATGTTAATTAAATAAATAAATAAATGGTGTAATAAATTCAATAGATAAGAAATGGAGTGTGTGGGATCCCCTTTAATTTCAACATTTACACACAATCAGATTCAATTTATACTAGCCACCTAACCTAACCAGGGAGCACTTGCCCCTCTGTCTCTGTCACTCCTATCCCTATCTCTTATCCCCACACTCACCTCCTACTACTACTATTCCTACTACAATTCAATTCCAAACCCTCTAATCCTATTTGCTTAAGCTCTACTAATCTAAAGTGGATATGCCATTTCAGACAGAGGCACTCTTAAATTTCTCTACCTACACTAAAATAAGAACAATATCTGCTTACGTGACTCTATGAACTAAGCTCCCCCCGAAAAATTTAATAGAAATATGTGAAATTTTATAGTGTAGACTTGAATAAAATTAGTAGGAAAAACTAAGAACTTTAAGGCTTGGTGCACTTTTTGCAAATTTTAGCGATTTTTCAGCAGACCGTTTGAGCTAGTATGTTTAATAGCACAGAGTGCAGTTTATTAAGACAAACTTCTCCCATATATCAGGTTATCATTTACAATCTATATAAATATTTTTCTTACAAAACGAACTTCCGTTCTTGAGTTATATCACACAAGCAGATAGGTATATAGAAAAAAAATTAATGCTTGAAAATGATTATTCTCCAATTTTCAACCATTTATAAAGAAAAATAGTAAATAAAATCAACTGGAATGGTCACCACACAACTTTCACATTTTCATTTATTTTAAGTGATCGCAACACTACCAATTTACACCCCCTTCCTTTATTTCGTTTTTTATGATTTTCTCAAAAACGAATCTAATGATTTTTTTAAAAATTAGTGTATTTATCAAGTGTCATGAGCTATTAGTTATGTCAAATTTTTAATCCGATTGGAATAAAGAAAGGAGTTGTAAATTAAGAGTGTCGTAAAATAAATATTTTAATCGTTCATATCTCGTCTTCGGAAAGTCGCACAGTCTTGAAATTTGAAACTTAAGCTATCTATAGGCTACAATAAGTATAGTATCACAAGATTTTGGCTAAAATAGAAAAACCGGAAGTTGATATTTACCCCCCCCCCTGCGTTTCGCAACCATAAGTCGAAATTCTAATCTTAAGCTCGATTTAGGCTAGAAGGAGTACATCAAGCTTTTGTTTATCATGCTGGTTAATTATTATATTAAAATAATTTTACCATTTTTTATTTTCTGTCTCTCTGGATTCCGAGATTGTCGAAAACTCAAGAACGAAAAGTCTTATAGAAAATTAATTTTGTTGAAAACATGTTTCTATTTCAATCAAAAACTGGTAGGATTTCAGATTTTCTATGTAAGTTTTCTCGTATCTTCAGAACATTTGAAAAATGCAGATAATTTTTATTGGAAATGGGTATCTTAGGGATGGTGCAATATTAATTTGGCCAAGTTCTGATGATATGATTAACGACAAAATAACGTATATCTCCAATTCTTATGAACAAGTAATCGAAATTATGATATATAAAATCTTTTATAAAAAAATCTTTTAACTTTCATTTAAAACCCGCAAACATTTCGAGATAATTTCTATATTTATGAATTGAATTTTATTATCATTTTCTGATTCATTCGCCTGACGCTTTCTCTTACGAGATGCATGCAAGATATTATATTAAGTTACTATTAATAACATCACTAAAAAGAGAAAAATAAAAATAATTTTTATAAAAAAAAAATAAATAAAACCGACTTCAAAAAACTTAAATGCAACAAATAAAATAATAATAACTTAAAAATAAAATAAAATCCACTAAAACGTATAAAATAATTATCTTATTTAGTTACAACTAAACGACGAAATATTAATATGAAATTACTTTTTGAAGTCGGTGCCAAACATATACATTTTATGAATCGCACTTGACGGGTCTTACTTATTACGTTTGGCGGGTACGCTCGCTTATAGTTATAGTTTGTTTGACACCGACTTCAAAAAGTAATTTCATAATAATATTTCGTCGTTTAGTTGTAACTAAATAAGATAATTATTATATACCTTTTAGTGGATTTTATTTTATTTTTAAGTTCTTATTATTTTATTTGTTGCAAGTTTTTTGAAGTCTGTTTTATTTTTATTTATTTTTTTTATAATCTTTTAGGCAAATAAAGTTAAAGTGATTTTATCCTAAATAATAGTAATAACAATAGTATAGTATTTCATTACTGGTTATCTGGGATTTGGCCATTAGTCTGTTTTGACGTGCGTATTTCCGTTTGTTATCCACTCGAAAGTGAAAGAGAGGCTGGCCACGCCCCAGTTAGCCAGCCACAACCATCTTCCTCTTCCTCTTCATCCTTTCTTTCTCCTTTCTCTAACCCTCTACCCTACTATTTCATCCCCCGCCCGGCCTTTCACTACCACCCACAAGTATGCATTGAGTAAACCTCACCAAGTCCAAAAGCACAAAGGAGATATTTCATTAAATTTTAAGAAAAGACTCGTTTGTTATTTCGATTCATAATTTTCGGAATTATTATTATAAAATAGTTGAAAGAATAAATAAAATAATATAAAGCATGTAATAAATGAAAGTTAGAGAGGCTCTTTGGTAAAATTTATTATTCTAGTTTTTTATATTTAATTAACAAATATTTAAAGAGTTATTTATTTTCATTGCAAGCAATTTGTTTAATTATTTTATCAACACTTTATAGTGTCAGCCTGCTAACCAAGTGGTTCGAATCCGACTCGAGGCATCCGGCTAAAACCTGACCACGAAGGGTAGGAACAAATTTAAAAAATAAAATAATTAGTATCGTAAATTGGCTTATGGCTAGAAAGGCCGAAAAGTTAAAAAAATATAAATATAGGTTATGTTTAAGTATGTAAACTATTTATGTTAACATCTTACTTTAGTGATCTAAAGTAAGACATAGGACAATCCACACACACCTCAGTGGCTATAGAAAAATTTATTCCACAAAGTGTTAATGCTATAGAAATAAACTAATCTTGAAAATATAAGTTCTATATGACAGAACAGTGTATGTGATAAAATTGATTTGCTCCAGATTCCTGACTGGTTCAATGTTTATTCGGTTTTTGCGATTTTCTCAAAAACTATTGTAGATAATTTATTTTTTATTAATTTCGACTTTATTAGATATGTATATTTACGTTCACTAAGGTCTCCACAAATCACACTTTATTCAAAAGACAAAACATATATATTATCTAAATGTTTCTTCATTAAACATGCCCATCCAATATAAATGACAATAAAAATGTCAAAAAACAAAAAACAAAAAAAAAAAAAAGAATAAAAAATTAAATGAAAAAGGGAAAAGCAATTGAATATTAAAAAATACGTAACCGGTAGATACAATTATTATCTTAAAAAGGCAACAGATAAAGAAAGAACCAGTGGAAAAGAGACTAATTAAATTTCTTTTTTCATTCATTTTTTTTCATTAACACATTTTTTGCTTCTATTTTTGATACAAGGAAACAAAAAACAAAAATAAATTCATATTTTTATATTACAAATTAAATTTAAAAAATATCAAAAGAATATTTATATAAAAATATATACCTATATATAAATGAATTAAAAAATAAATAAATAAAATAATAATAATAACAAAAATTAATTAAAAAATATATTTTTTATTATCGAATGAAAATAAAATTGAAATTTAATCAATATATTGAAATTAGTTAAATTATAGGGGTAGGTATATAGGGTATACCCCAAAAGTTTTAATGAATATTTTTTTCAAGTTCAAAATATATCTGTTTGAATACATTATAGATATTTTTTCCATGGTAAAAAAAAAAAATTGCTAGCAGAGTGACACACGAGTCGAGCTATTTTGTGAGACAAGAAAAATTACTTTCTCCCCTTAACACAGAGTATATTTTTTATTATAAAGTTTTAGACAAATTATTGTATAAGATTTGTCAAAAAAGTGAATTAAATAAACATTCTCTCTTCAATCTAATAGTAAGTAAATATTAACCTACATTTAAGAATATAAATTTATCCAAAACAACGTGATTCTTTGAAGTGTATATAGAAGCACAAAAATCAAATTTTTGACATAGACGGGAGAACATTTTTATACTAAATATATCACGTGCATATAGCAACTATAATAACAGCACCAGTTCTCTTCATACTATGACCTAAATATCAAAATTAAATTACAAATTATCTCGACGGTTGACGATTTTTCAAACATTTTGAAATAAATTCTCTTTATTATTGGAAAGAAGAAAGAATTATATTTCAAAGAAGTTAACAAATAGTTTCGTTATATTTTAGAATAAGGAAGTTAATGTCACGAAAAAAACATTAGAAAATATATTATATACCTACTCATAAATTAATCAACTGTTTTGTTTATTAATTATATTGCATTAAAACAAGCTTATTATGTTGAATTTTAGTAATAAGTATAGTTAGGAACAAAAAAACAATATTTTTAAAACTAGGTTCGAAAATTGAAACTTTGAATATTGATAGCGATAGCGGCGATCCTAGCGGAGAAACTCCTCAGAATTAATTTAGAATTCCGCGGAGTAAACTCGCGAGCAAATCCACTCATCGGAATTTTTAACAAATTATAAGTAAATTTGTTTTTCTAGTATATTTATACA
>JALMQS010000236.1:675666-720926 GCA_024734495.1 Forficula auricularia
AGGGACATGGCATCTCAAGTTCTTATATATTACTCTCTCGATTCAGACGCCTTTTACAAGTCTATTCTTACATAGAGAGATGATACAAATTAATTTAGAATTCCGCGGAGTAAACTCGCGAGCAAATTTTCGCTCTCTTGGTTCAGGATGGAGAATCAGATGGACCTCAATGGTTCTTATAAAACGGTAGTCTCGCTAAGTATTCTCTAAATTTCGCTTTATAAAAACATCTTTGAATTTCTCTTTGAATTTCTTAAGATTAATTTAATTAACTCCTCAGAATCTAAAAGAAATCATTTGCTGCTGCTAAACAGAGGCAAAGGAGCATATACCATATATGCGTAATATTCCTATATTTTTCTTTTGTTCGTCGATCAAAGGAAAAAGAAGACGAAAGAAAAATTCGAAGACAAAAACAAAATACTTTAATGTAATCGAAAGGATTCTCACTTTCTTAACCATAATTTATTATAATTCTCTCGTATGATATTATATATTAGATGGAATATGAGAATGTTTCACTTTTAATAGAATAATAAAATTTTCGGGTAAAGAACGAGAACAAAAAAATGTAAAATATGAGGTCTGAATTTCTTCTTTCCATCTCTTAAATAATATTTCTTTATTTCTCTAAGCAGGGGGAGGAAAAAAAGAAAGAGATAGAAATCGATATGCTATACAAGAGCTAAATACATATATTTTATAAAAACCCGAGAGAGAGAGAGAGAGAGAGAGGAAAAGTAGGAGAAAGCAAAAGTAAAAATTATTATAGTTATTATTATTTATTATTTTTTTTTTTCAACAAGATCAAAGAACAGAAAAGATTAATGAAAAAAATTAGATAAATTACTAGAACAAAATATTAAATAGAAAATAAAGCGAAATTTTAAATCCACTCTATCATATTGGATTTTTTTGTTTATTGAATTTAAAAATATCTAAAAGGTGGAAATAACAATACCTTCAAATATACTTTGTATATTGTATATGTATGTAAATTGTGTGAATTTCGACACCCACAAAAACCTAAGAAGGCAAAGTTGTTCAGGCGCTAAAGTATTTATATTTAAGAATAAAGAACTTGTTAGAATTGTGTTTTCTAAAATTCAGAATTTGACTATTTGGATTTTCAACAAAAAATGTGGCATTAATTAGATACATCTTTCTGTAAAGTTTCAGCTTTCTAGCTCAAACAGATCGCTCACAAAAAAGTGTCCAAATTTTCAAAGCTCGAAAACGTTTTCAATATTTTCTCCTTATAACATTTTTAGTTTTATTAGCAAATGAATATTTCTTATCAGACTTGAAATTTTTAACAATGGATGCTTTTGTGATAGCTAATTATTATTTTCGAGAGCTGTCGAACGATTTTATTTAATGAGCTAAAATTTGGCAGACAAATTTGTATTAATAATCTTCACCTTTAAACAAAGTTTCATCTTTCTAGCTCACAATGATGGCCGACAAATTCATTATTTCAAGAAGTATACCGAGTCTTTAAAAAGTCTTCCCTATTTTCTACAATTTTAATAAACATAAAATTTTCGAAAATATATTCGGAATATTAATTGCATAATTCGAATTTAAATTATTATCTATTTAATTATTTTTATAGAAAAAATATCAATCCTATTCCCCTTGTATGCTACGCGCCTGGATCTAGACAACGCATTCGCTTTTACTTCCTACCTATTGCCTACCCTACAGGAGTTTTATCTAGTAAAATATATTATTTACGTTAGGAATTTATTAATAATTTATACACTTGCTTATTCAGAAAAACCTATCAAAATTTGCCGAGTGTTGAAAAAGTTTTCACTTTTTTCTCTAATTTATAAATGATATTAATAGAGGAGGGGAGTAACACCTATAAACGTTTTATATTAGAGAGTCTATACATAAATAAATATGACTCCAAACTAAACACCCAATTTGATTTTAAACTTAGCGGCCAGTATAAAGATTATATCTAGGGATTAAATTTTTCTGAGTTTTAATTTTGTTTGGTTTTTTAAGGTTTAATTACTTCTCTTTGTTTCATCAGAGTTGAGAGATATATGTGTAAACTCAATTTTATTTTAACTGAGGATGGGTACAATCAGACCCGAAACATGTATTAAATATGTTAAAGATTAAAAATTGTTCAATGTATGTGTGTGTTTGAATTTTTACTTGTGATGTTACAGTGATTGTTATAAGAATAAGGGATTTGATTAATCAATATAAATATACTTAAAGATTCTTATTTACGAAATGCCTTATATGATGATTAATTGTCAATTAATAGTTTGACACTTTTGATATTTTAGTTTTTGTTTTACCTTAGCCATGATTTTTGATCAATTTTGTCTTTTGCTTCATAATATTTACTTGAAATTATCTATTGCCAACAGGACTGTTTAGAATTTTTTATTGATGTCGGGTTTGCTGAATTGGGCACCCATCTTCGTTCCTATATTTAGTTTAGTTTTATTATTAAGTATTATATGGTAGTGTAATAGTGCATATTATTCTAATATAAAACAAATAAAATATTGTAATCTCTATAAAAATTCTCACTTAATTAACCAATCTATGATTGCATAATTTTTTATTATTATTCTAAATAGATTAAATTAATTATTTTTTTCTATTATATTATATTTCTTCACATTGACTATCCTTCTTCGTTTCTAATTATGATAGATGAATGGATGCAAATGCCTTTTTAAATTCCACCCTTTCCCGCCCCTTGAGTCATTTCATTTTAGAAAATTCATATTTTAATGAAATCTGGGTGTAAAAAGTTTTCAAGCGGAGCTAATCTTGACTTCCACCCCTCATTTTCTTTCCCCTCTCCTGGCCCATCCCCTTCACTTGCACATATTCTATTCTCTTCTCCTTCAAAATGGTCTCAAATCTCACTCAGCAGGCTTGAGTGAAACACCAACCCATGTAAAATTTAATGTGGTAGAAAATTACACACAGGCTTCAACCCTTACTTACACCATTTTCTCTCTCTTTACGATGACAAATAGTTGAGATATATGATGAAGTTTAATTATATTTTATAATTTTCGAGAAGAAAAGGAAAAAATAATAATTAAATGAAAATTATATTACATAAAAGAATGGGAAAGAGACACGGAAGAATTGAAAAATGTTGTTAATTAAATTAAATTTCTATAACAATGACATATAATAGAAGAATTATTAATTAAATATTAAAACTCGTTTAATTTGGAAGGATTTAACAGATTCCAAAACATTAATTGCGGTCATAATTATAAAAGTGTAGACCACTAAGTAAAAAAAATAACAAAATTTGTTTTTTAAATATTTTTTGTGTTCCATCCATTTATAGTACAGTAATAAGATATCGATTTTGCAAAATCGAATAAAATTGAACCGTTAAATGGATTTCTAGTTGTGTCATTATACAAAATTCAAATCTTGTTTACTCTATAAAAGTTTAAATATATCGAAACCAGCAATCACTGACTTAGACCACTTTTATAATTACAGGCACAATTATAAAAATTCTCTAAACAATAAATCCAAACTAGAAATATTCATTTCTGAAAGAGATCTGCATTAATAATTAATAATATCGATATCGAAAGAAATATTGATAAACTAAAAAACTGTTATATTTTTGCAATTATCAATATAGATAGCTAGTATTTTAATTAAAATATCGGTGAAAAGTATTTTTTTATGCATAACAATTTAAAAAAAGTGAGGTGGGCTAAAATATATAGATTTATTGGCATATTCAGAACGAGTTACAAAATAAGATTTAAAATTCCGATTTATCTAAAACCAAAACTAATTTTTGGGTGGACAAAATACCATATTTATTTTTGAATCTATTAAAAAAAATCTTTTAATTTGAAACTATTTTAAGCTGAATCGTTGACTCATTCCTTCTGAAATTAATTTTAAATTTAATAAATTATTTTTCTTAAGTGTCATTTAATGGAAAAAAAAAATATTTAAAGTTTAAAACTCGAATAATTTAATTCTCAAAAACGACTTTATATTCTATTTTTAGACTATAGCCATTGATCCATTCCATCAGGGATTAATTTTTTGCTCAAATCCTATTAAAAATAAAATCCAAAAACACTAATGAAAAACAAAATAAATCATAACTCTGCACATATAAATTTAAAACCCTTAAATTTAATTTAACTTTATTCTAGACTCATTTCCTTGACCAATTTATATTGACAAAGAATTATACTCGCAATTAATTGTTTTAAGTGGATATTGATGAGGCAGTCGAAAAAAAGAAGATAATTTATACTATCTTTTTATTCATAAACCGACGTTTAGGGGGCTATTCCCTAGCTATTAATTGTTTTGTTGATTAGCCAAAGAAAATTGGCAATTAGTAAAATGCTATCAATAGACGTGTTCATTTGAAATAAATATTTAAAAATGTTTAAAAGATTGTATTATATTAAGTAAAATACTCGCAGTTAAACATTCTACGTTTGTTTGTCTTATAGTTTAAAAAAAACTTTTCGATTGGATTTTATTTTAGAAAAATCAATTGACGTGAATTTTTAAACATTTCACTTCACCCTCCATTCTTTTTCTTTTAATCTAAAATTAATTCTCCCATCTCTACTTCTCTCTCTCTTAAAATACTATTAGAGAAACGGAAATTACATGTTAAACTAATGGAAAAATGTCTTTGTTTCTAAAATACAATAAAACATTAATTATCTCTGTTATCTCTCAAACTATTAAGAGATTTTATCATCAATGGAATAGTCAATTAATGAATATAAGAAGAAGAAGCTTTTGATATAAACAAACAGTAAAAATGATCGATTAGCAAGTGATGACATCTAGTAGGATAATTATTAATTACTGTAAGATATTAATAGAAAAAGAATGAAATATGAATCTTAAGTACTAAATTGCCCTTTTAATTATTAATGTTTTATAAAAAGAACACTTTACCATGTAAGTTTTGCACATATTTTCAGAAAAAGAGAGAGATAATGTATTATGTTAACTCCAAAAATCGAGAAAATTGCTCATTTCTAATTGAATCCTATTGGCAAAAATCAGGCTAAGAAATGACATCTATTCGCAGTATATTGAATTAATAAATACATGCTGGAGATAAATTTTGCGAATTTTTGTGACTTGGGTGAGTAGTATATAATCCTCAATTCCACCCTTTAAAAAATGTATTATAAATGTTAAAACAAAAATTTAAAACATGCAATAATCTTTTCCAATTGACGTGCACTGATGAAGATCAGCGGTGTAGCGCTCGAAACGTTGTAAAATATCGATTAGGTCTGCTCAAAATAAAGTATCAAATAGAAGTTGGCTTTTATTTCAACTTTTTATTTTCCCATAACTGGCCCCTTAGCCAATTCATTAAAATAAAATAGGGCCACCAAACACGGTTCTTTTTAAATATAATAAATACATGTTATGTATTACATAATTTCATAGTAATTTATAGTAATTTACCGCTCGGGACATTTGGTGGTAGAAAATGGTAAACAATATCCATGCTTTCGTAAAAGCAATGCATTTCCTTCCCAGTTAACTGTTGGCTGTTAACATGTTTGATAATGAAAAGTTCTTTCTTTTATTTTTTTATTCAATTTTTTATTATTCTGTTTCTTTAACATTTTCTGACATTCGTCCATTGATTATCAAATAATAATAAAAATGTATTGATTAGAAAATCCTCAGAAATGTTAAAAACAAACTGTTGATGAGTTTCTGATAACATGGATGACATCGGCGTCTATATGTGCGTGTCCTTCTATGTGTATGTGAGGTTTGATTGGTTCTCTCATAGGGCTATCATGAGTCTCTTAAGGGCCCAAGTCCTTTGCACAGTGCATTACTTCTTCCAACTACTACTCCTACTACCGCTGATACTACTAATACTACCGCTGATAAACTTTGGAGGATTCAAGATGTAATGGCGAGGGAGGTGTGGGTCGGATAAAACACTTGAACTAAACTAAGGCTTGAAACTTTCTAAAGAGGTTCAGCCCATTGATTGGAAGAGGTGGTTTTTGAGGAGGGGGGTGATCTGTTTGGGGTCTGGGTTGGGCTATAGAACTAAAGGGAAAGGGCCGAGTTAAAAAGAAAAGGTGGGCTGAGGGTGCGGTGAAGGCTGCAAAAATATTAAATCGCTCAAATACCAAGGGATCATTTAAAAATCTTCTTTCTCTTTGAGTTAAAAAAAAAATAAAAAATAAAGAAAATGATCGACGAAAAAAAAAATACTTAAATTAAATTTAAAAAAAGTTACATTGAAACTTTTCAATAAAAATAAATAGTCTATAATTGATAATTAAATTGAAAAACATATCGTTGCCTTAGAGTGTAAACCTGCTAACTCGCAACAAGGAAATTTTACAGGGCCGAGAAAAAACAAACAAAATTTAATATTGTTGTTATGGAAAGAAACTATTTTTCACATTTTTTTCTTCAACTTACGATAGTAATTTTAATTACCAGTTTTACTTGGACTATGCTGCATATCTTTTTCTTTCGAACGGTATTAATTTGTCATATATGATAGAAAAAAGGGTTTAGCAGGTTTACACTCTAAGGCGACAATATGTACCTTTCAAAATATATATTTTTAAGATTATTAAAAATACATTAAAATTTTAAACCAAGTATATTAATATATTAATTAAATAAATTCTAATATAAATAAATAATTGAATCTTGCATCTAGTAGCAAAAATATAAATTAATATTTGTTTTAAAAGATTTTAAAATAGAAAATTTTAAATCTCAGGCTTGGATTGAAAGCAGTCAGGAGACTATCTTCCAAAAAATAATATTTATTGGAAATATTTTTCCCTTATATATTGTTTTAAAAATTTAAAACATTTTCTACGAGCATCCTTGCTTAAAATCTAAAGAAGCAAAAACGCCAATAAAATAAAGTATGGATTTGAGAAATATTTTCTAATAATGAGCAAATAAATGACTAATATGTAAAATATTTTTAATTTGAAAGAAAAAGTAAACTTTTTTTTACCTATCTAATAATACATTTCTAAGCTCAAATAAGGAAGAAAAAAAAATGAAAAATTTGGTTTAAATTGAATACCAATTCAAAGCGTCTACATACCGAATAATTGTTTTCAAATAACCACATCGACTGTGATTGGAAAATGTAGTTTCAATGAATATTTCATCAAAATACATAGAAAATCAGAATTTTTTTTTTAATTTTGGTCAAAAAGTCAGTTTATAGATTTATTAAGGTCCAAACGAAATACTAGTATAATCAATTATTATAAAAATTTTGGAACGAGAACGAACTTTTTTTGAGCTTCCATTTTCAAATTATGGTCGAATCAGTGACACAGTCAGAAATAAAACTATTTGAAAATTATTTTCTTTATGTTTCCAACATTTCTAAAACTATGTAGAATAAACAAAAAATTCAACATTTTTCAAAAAGTTTACTATTCGGGTTGTCCAGCCAATCTGATGTCTGGCTTCCGGAGTAAAAATGAGAAAAGAATAAAATAATCAAATTATAATAAATATAGGTGTACCTACCAGTGGCGTGCATATGAATGCTGTGGATGCGGCGCATCCCTAAAATTTCAAACATTTAGAGTACTTTCATAAATATTGACTTCAAAATTTCAGGAGGATCTTTAAATTTTCAAATTATTATCCGTTATTTCAAATATTTCGATAAAAAAAAATTTTTGTTTTGAAAAATATATTCGTTTTCGAAATGAAGTAAAATTGTTGCATAGTTTCAAGGGGCAATTAAAATGAATGATTTTCCCGAAAAGCGTCCGGATAGTAGGTTTCAATTCCCTGCCTGGTATATCTTCCAGTTCAAGCATGTCAAAGGCGAGTTTTAGTCGAATAAAAATTGTTCTCGCTGAGGAACTATTAAAATAGAAATAATAGAAAAAAAGAAACAAATAAAGATGATTCGATTTCTGGACTAATCCATTTCTAAGATCTCTCAATATCTAATATCTGCTATAACTAAGAGTGCTAATAGACAAGTCATAGATTGCTTATAGCAATAGAATTAAGAGAAATTTAAGATTTTCTTATAGGACAGGCTAATTCATTATGGAAGATGGTCGATTTCCATCTCAGGAACTCTGGAGTTTAAGTCACAAGATTTAATTTCTGACTCATAGCCTCACTCACACATAGCATCCCAAAATATATAATTTGCAAAATCTAATGTTAAATTTGAAAAATAGAAAAAATAATTCCGTATTCTAAGAAATTTGCAAAAAAAAGCGAAGATTAAAATAAAATTTCCAAAAAAAAAAATTGGAAAGCATCCCCTGGCTGAAAAGTCACCAACCGCCACTGGTACTTACCTATATCTAAAAAAAAAAAAATTATTTTCATAATTTTTTTGTATTTCTAAAGCGAAGAATGGTTGCTCCAGAACTTCTAAAATAATGCTTTGAGCTAATAATAATTGAGTTTCTTGTTTGTATTAGTAAACTGCACCTTTATGCCACAAGTTTAAATTTTCTAGCTCAAACGGTTCCCAGAAAAACAACAAACAAATGTTAGAAATTTCTTTTCTTTTTCCTAAAATTATAATTTCCATTTGATTAAAGTAATTGTAAGTTTTTTTAATCAGATACTTTTTTAGAATAATTTGTCAGGCAGTTTTTAGAATAATTTTCTTAATCTGGATAAGATAAAAAATCTTTTTATCATTTAATAAGCTCAAGAAGAGAATTCAATGAGGTTGTCTGTCCTCTGCTTGATGCAAATAAAAATAAAAATATAAGCATATATATAAAGAACATAAATACATAAATATTAAACCTAAATAATTAATTTGTTAGAGATTCTAGTTTGACCTTTATTACCAGTTTTATTAATTAGAAATATTCTATTTTTGTTATTTCTTATGGGTTCAAATACTCAATTGAATTTTAGTGTTATAGAAGGCTGGTCAGACAACTAAAGAATATTCATAAATCAACAATACTCTACAACTCTCGGGAAACAATATTTTTCAATTTAATAAGCTACTACATTACTAAAAGCCTTGAAAGGCGAAAAAATTTCCTCCAATTAATAATTGAAATGTTTCTTCATGTGCCTTTTGGAATTTTTTCTTTCTATGACATTTATCCGCAAAATAAATGAACGTTTAAATGGATATCACCTGTTTTTATATTCTTTTCTTTGAATGTGTCCAGGTGAGGAAGAGCCCGTGAGATGCGCGAATTGTGCCAGGGGGTTGTGAGGGGGGTGGCTTTCATCATTTTAGAAACATAATGTCTCTATAGATATTTTTTTTCATTTTAAATCCTATTCAACAGCTTATCTCTCTCGGGCAAAACCTTTTTTTGAATGTTATCAGTGGCAGCAATCCCTGAAACGACTTTCCCCGCATGCCCCCCCCCTCCTCCGGCGGAGTAAAAGAGCCCTTTCTGGTTGATAAGCTAAACATGATGCTGTTGCTGTTGTTGTTGTTGCTGTTGTGGTAAGCTTTTACTTAAGTAGAATAAAAAATAAAATAAATAAAAAATAATATGAAAATCCTCATATGATATGATTTTGGTTACGTCTGTTTTTTCTTGTTTTTTTTTTAGGGTGGGCTAACTGTGGGATGGGGGGAGGATGTATGCGAGAGAGAATAAAACCCTTTAATTTGTTATCGTAGATAATAACCTAAATACTTGTTGTTAAGTTCTTTCTCTGCTTTCCTTCTATTAATTTGATCTAAACACATGAAGGGGAAAAAAGTAGGAATAATAAAGCAAAAGGGAGAGAGAGGGATTCATCCACAGTGCATCCTCTCTAATCAAAGCTAATTAAACTTAAATAATATAAAATCAAAAATAATTAATTTTTAAAACAAATCATTAACACATGTGAATTTGAAAGTGACATGTGACAGGGAAATGAAAAATAATCAAATATTTCATATAGGGAAGTAATCAAATTGGATTAGAAAACATAATAATAAAATAAATTAATATACGAGAAGAAAAGTTTTTCTTTTTCAGGGTTAATGAGGCTCCCTACTGAATTTAGAAACTTGAAATTAGTCTTTCAGATTTTGTGGTGGTTATTAAAAAAAAAAAAATAATAATAAAAACTCTGTTGTAAATTGTTTTAAGAATAAGTAAATATAATTTTACATCAAACTTTATACTATTTTTGAGAGCCTTGAGGGGAATAAATAATTATTAAATTTAATCAAAATTAAGAAAGTTTGGAGAGTCCAAAAGTTACGTGAGTCCTAACTTTCTTAATATTAAACTTATTACACAGGTACACTGAATTTAATCAAAATTGACAATGCCATTTTGAAAATATTCAGAAAAAATTAAAACAGGAATACAGTGCTAATGTATGTTGTCTCCACAGTATATAACAAAATTCTTTCATTTTTCTAATTAAAATTGCAAATTTTTTGACACTGAAGCGATCTTTCGTTTCAGAACAAATACAGACGCGAATATATTTTTATTGACGTACACTGATTGGCTTCTGAATCACCCAATTAATGATATGAAAATAAAAATAAAATCTCATGGATCCAATTAGGTTTTATATTGTTGTATTGAAAATTTTCCTCTCAGAGATAATTTTCTAATTTGAAAGCCAGTGTCTGTTGTTAAGTTAAACTCCCCTGTGGACCTAATTAGAAGACGGACAGACTTGGGTGGATGTTTTGAATTGCCACCCCTGTTTCTACTGTTACTAGTGCTATTTTGAATTCTCATTCTCTGTATGAGGGTGGGTATTGGGTGGATTGTGGAGATCTCTGTTTTTGTGACCGCTAACCGACGTGCCGGGGATTTATTACCGGGGGAGGGTAAACACATGCACACACATGTGCCGCTGCCCCTTCTGTTCTTGATGTTGTTGTTGTTGTTGTCTGTCCAAATTTCAGCCTTTATATGCCGTAATATATCCGAATACACGCGTATAATCTAACTAGGTTCGTTTATATAGACTCTAAACTACAACCGGAGGCCAATCCGAGTATCCGCCCTTTTCATTCCCACCGCGCTGTGTACGCTATAGACCAGCTGCATTCTATTCTCTCGATATACTACAATATAGGCAATACAATTTATTAGATTTTATTAGCAGAGTTATGACATCCAAGTAATAAAACATTTATTTTTGATTGAAATTGAAACTATTCGATTCGGGGATTATAATTATAGAATATGTTGTGACGTTTAGTGAATAGGACGAAGATAATTTTAATACTAAAGGTGCTAGAAATTGATTTTAATACTAAGGGTTCTATAAATAAATTCCGTTGTACACGAGACTTTTTCCTCTACCTGTTTTTGGGATAGGAGCATTCTGTTTGGGCTCGAAATGACGTCACTGCTGGCGAACTTTCTAGCTAGCTTGCTTGATTGATTTAAAAGATAGGACATGTTCTATTCTCCGGGTTGGTCATGGGATGCTTATGAGTGGGAGTAAGCGGACAAAAAATGATTAAAACATGCCTCGTTTGCTGCTCTCTCTTTAGAGTCCAAATTGCCGATAGAAATAGAATTCTAAGAAATCGGGTGCGAGTTCTTGTTTGTGTCAGATTCGATTTATTGTTTGTTTTTGGTATTAGACTAAATATGTTCTATACCTTATCCCTGTGTTTTTCAGAAAACCCGGATTCTATTTCAGAATTTCAATTGAATATTAGAAATTCAGAAATGTATTTCAGAAAATATTAATTGTTTAGTTGTATATAATATGTTTATTTTCTGAAATACAATTGACATTTTCTAATATTCAATTGAGAATTCTGAAATACAATCAAGATTTTCTGAAATATAATTGTGATTTTCTATTATTTAATTGAGCATTCTCAAATACAATTGGGATTTTCTGAAATTAACTTGATATTTTTTTTGGAAAAGTTATAGGAAATTACATGTTAATGTATAGTTTTATTTATTAAGCATACCTTCAATAATGTATTAATAAAATTTAGAAAATAGTTTTAATTATTGTTCATTAGGGTTAAGAATATAAATTAAAAAAATTACACCTGCTACCCATTTAGGTTTCTTTGGGTCGCAAAACTTAATTGATTATTTTTATTTGGATCGTGGGCAAAAAAGATTAAGAACCACTTATCTACTAGATGCGAAAGCACTTTTTTCAAATCTTGATGTGTTCCAAGTTTCTAAATTTTGGAAAGATTTTTTTTTAAACTGGAAAGATAAATATCAAAAATCAAAAAAAGAAAATATTAAAAAAATAAATTTAAGCTGTTTTTTGAAAAATGTCATGTGCTGGGGGGGGGGAGGTACATATTTGGAGATCCGGCACTTCCTTTTTTAGCACTATATCCCTGTTGTTCACCCTCTTGGGAATCAAACCCGAGTGCCAAAATGAGTACTCCGGGCTAATTGTCAGCCCTTTGAGTGAAATATTTAGAGCGATACAATGTCAGAAGGTTTCTCTGCTCAGGGTAACCAATTGACCCTGATTTCTAATTTTGGCCCTCGAATTCGATTTCCAAGGGGTAAACAAAACCCTTCTGACATATTATTAAAAATAATCTCGGAACTAATAGATGTGATAGCTGTTGTGCGCCGACAATATTTTCCTGGAATATAAATATAATTGTTTCTAGGGGCGGTGTTTGTCGATCGGCGTCCCTTTGATGCTCGAGGGCACCTTTTTGACAATAGGGAAGCGGACTTTGCAAATTCAGCTTACTGGGCCCAAGTCAGATAGCTCTTAAAACGAGTCATAAATAAATGTCAATGGCTTTTGGCTCCAGATGTTGATTTGTAAATTCATTGGCTTTTTGGGAAATTTCCAGATGTGTAAATGTCATTTTAGCTTGAGAAATATCTAAAGATTAAATTTCCAGAAATGGAATATTCCCAAGAAAGGTCATGTGGTTTTGAAGTCCCTCCCTTAAAAAAGGGAGTGGTCAATGATTAAAATGTAATCCTACTCATTAGGAAATTGACGAATCGGGAATATTTCTTGTGGAAACTCCCAGAGATGACAGGCAGATAGTTGAGAGAGTTGGTTAGTTCTAATTTGCAGTTGAGAGAAGACAGTTCAAAGCTGAAGCCCACTGGAGGCAGTTGTTAACTTGGAGTTAAGAGATGAATAAAAAACCAATATGAAATAATCTCTTTCTTTTAAGTACATCCTCCTCTCCTCTCATCAAACCAGCACCAGGGTTTAAACAGGTCGAATCGCTTGGGCCCGTTACCAAGACCATTCACGGGGATCTATCTTCGAGATAAAACAACAAATCGCCAACCTTTCTCTGGTCAAGAAGGGTTGCAACCAAAAACATAGTGTGTCGCAAAATAGCCTTTTGTGATTTTCTTATATGCTAGAAATAGATTATTTGTAAAATAATTAAATTATTAATTAGACCTGTATAAATCATTCTTTTTCAGAGAAAATGAGGTTAAAATAATTTATTCTAGATATTTTATTACTATCTGTTTACCTGCCCGAAGAATTGATCATTTAAAATTAAAAGAGAGAGAGAGTGGGTACAGAGACAGAAGGTATTTTTTTGTATTTGAAATTAGTCCCTTGTGTTAAGGACCATATTTTTTTATCTAATGAGTTAGAAGTATCTTCTTTTGCAGATGGACTGGTAGAATACAATGGAAAATCGATAGAAAGGGAGCCCAAAGAGAACGTAAACTACAAATTGCGAATAGAATTTTTTTCATTGGAACATCATTCTCTTAAAAACCAATATTTTGGAAAATCTTCTCTCTTTCTTCAGGGTTTAAAAGATTCAACGAACGAAACTTGTAATCACGTCCTTTTTACCTCTTTTCTGGGGTCAGAATTTGCCATTTGTCAGCAAAACTATCTTAATACCCAGGCCTCGCAATGAAAATTTACATTTTGTTTATTTATATATTTAATTACCTGTAAAATGTTATATAAATTTGATATGGTATAATAGGTTTTGAGGTTTTTCTATTTTATTTTTTGAAGATGAAAAATCATTTTAGAAAGGAAGAAGAAAAAAAAGAGAATACAAACGTTTCAATTGGAAATCAATTTTCTTTGAACTTCACTTCTTTTTGTTGATATATGTAGTGTGTATATTATATAAAAAAAATATAAATCTTTTTCCTAATAAAAAAAAATGTGCGAGATATCGTTTGTAACGAAAAGTTAACCGATAGATGGGTCGGTCGGTGGGTTGGTTCCTCGTCTTTGCCCCCACCCCCTTCTTCAAGGGGGGTCCCATCTTGCTTGCATCGACCTCACGGTCCACTCATCCTGAAACTCTCTTCTTTCTTTCACAAAACGATCCACTTGAACAAGATAAAAGGTCAAATCCTCTTCCGTTTTGGGGCGCATACAAAGCTACCGCTTTTTCGATATCATACCAACCAACAGCGAACAAATGTGGGAGAGAAGAATAAAAAAATATGAAAATATATAATAAAGAGTTCTAAAAAAGAGAAACAGCTTAAGTGAAATTATAAAAGAATATACAAGAAGAATATTCATTCAATTATATAATTTGCTTTTCTCTTCATAAAAAAATCTCTATTATTCTGGTCTTTATATCCTTAATACAATTATATGAATCTATTGTGGAAGATACTTCATTTATTTTAATAACACAGAGGTCTGAGAAATTCACCTTTTGAAAAGTTGATCGTATTATTGAGTAATAATCTGATTACTTCACCCAAAATACAAAAGAAATCGGTATCGAAAATAATTCTATCAAATCAGAATTTTTTTCGTACAGATTGAATTATTGAATTTTGTCTATCCTGCATTTAAGATTTTTTTTCTTCGATGCCTCGAAAAATTTTAAAAAATTCTATAAGAACAAATATTAAAGAATTTTTATAGACCAAAATAACGGGAGCTCAATTTCTTCTCGTTTTTCATTATTTAAACATGTCTAATTTACTCAAAAATTAAGATTTTGTTATTTTATTTATTTATTGTTCATTGTACCAATAAGTAGATAAGATAATAAGCTAAGATAAAATAATAATTTATTGTTTAAAGCCAGTTTGGCTATTACAAATTTTAGAAAATAGAATAAAAAATAAAAATACAATAATAAAACATTAAAAAAAAATTTTTTAAGAAAAAAATAAAACCGACTTCAAAAAATTAAATGCAACAAATAAAATACACTAAAAGGTATGAAATAATTATTATCTTATTTAGTTACAACTAAACGACGAAATATTAACATGAAATTACTTTTTGAAGTCGGTGCCAAACATATACCTTTTATGAATCGCACTCGACGGATCTTACTTAGTACGTTTGGAGGGTATGCTCACTTATAGGTATAGTTTGTTTGGTACCGACATCAAAAAGTAATTTCATGTTAATATTTCGTCGTTTAGTTGCAACTAAATAAGATAATAATTATTTTATATCTTTTAGTGTATTTTATTTGTTGCATTTAATTTTTTGAAGTCGATTTTATTTTTTTCTTAAAAATTATTTTTATTTTTCTCTTTTTAGTGATATTATTAATAGTGATCATATCATCAGAACTTGACCAAATTAATATGGCACAGTCCCTAAAATACCCCCTTTCCAATAAAAAAAAGAATCGTCGAAATCGGTTCATAAACAAAGAAGTTAGGCCTAAACAAACCTAACAAAAAAGATCTAATACAATAAAAAAAAATGGGACCAATCGGAAGCTAGACTGAACCCAATGCAAAAAAAAATTCAAAATCCGTTAACAATTGTCGGAGATATGAGGCACAAAAAAAAATCAGTCGAATAGAGAACCTCCTCCTTTTTTGAAGTCGGTTAAAAATTCATTCGAATTTGAGATTTCTGTATGTAAGGATCAAACGGAGAAAAAATATTCTATTCTGGTTTAAAAAACAGGGTTGCCTCATTCTATATATGTGATTTCTGTTTTATATTAATGAAATTTTGGATTGGATTGATTGGGAGAAGGAGATGGAGGAATTAACCAATCGACTTGATTGGGGAATAATGGAATTGAAACAATTATCGGAAAAGAGGTTTTTTTATCTAATTAGATTTTTCCTCTTATTAAAAACAAGGACTAAAGATGAATAAGGACACTCGATGGTGGAGAAGTAATCTCCGGAATCGAAGCAAAAATACAATGTATACATTAATTAATGTAAAATAACTGGTTTAATAAAATTAATGAAATTGTTAATATAAAAAGAAAAGAAAGAAAATTGTGTTTTTTTGTGAATGTGCCAAATATTTTTTGAAAATTGTGTTCTGATGGCCTTTCAATGGTAACGAAGATAATAAGAAAATTTAGACGAATGTGTGATATGACTATTTGAAGCCCTGAAGAAGTCGGCAAAGTCGACGAAACGTTGGTGGATAATTAAAAAGTCACACAAAAAACTTCTCCTTATTTTTTTTAATATAAACTTTCAAATTAGTACAAATTATGGACGGAAAAAAAGTAAATAAAACAAAAAATCTTATTTGAAATTTTTTATTTTAACTATATTCATTAATTATGAATGCCCAGATACGGAGAGCCTCGACCACAAAGTGAAACAAGTCTTTCGCTTGTTCTTCATTACAGATGTTCTTTATTAATTGCACGAAGTTACCTTCATCTACCATCTCAGAAGCAAGAAAATATTTATACAAATAGTGACTGCGCGAACCAGTGAATATCGGACAATCTACCAGAATATGCTTTAAATCTTCCTTTGCCTGCATATTGCATAGCGCGCAGTTCACATCTGGGTCCAATTTATAACTGTTGGAGTTGACATAAAAATGTACAACTCGAGTATTTGTGGTTCTTAATTGGTGGATAAGTCGCGTTTTGGAGATGGGCAGTCGGGTGTTGAGGAGAAAATTATTATCAGGGTCCAGACTCCTATATAAGGGTGCATAAGTCGAATCATTTATAGCTGATTGGTCCTCCAAGAAGTAAACATTCCGCAATCCACCCATCAGAACGACCCTAGCTGGCCTGATTGCATCCACATTTTGGGGATCCCATAGTCTCGCGCCATCAAAAAACTGTGTACCTGGGACACCCAGTTATATTTAAGTTAATTATATTCGGTGATGTGAAGAGAAACCAATCGGATGTAGAAAACCAATAAATAGCTATGATTTAAATCCTAAAAAAGTTAAAAAAATACATAGACGTATTTTTACAAATCAGAGAGAGAGTTCCATTTCTTCAAGATTTAAACAGTGCAATAACATTTTAATTTTTTTTTGTTTATTTTTTGACCAGGTTCTATTAAAAAATATAAAACTATGCAAATAAATTCTAATTAAATATTTAATATTAATAAAGAATATAATTTCTTAATACATCTCCCTTGCTTCATTACTTATGTGATGCCCCTGACATCCTAGCAACCATTTCGGCTGTACTTCACACCCAATGCCTATCCTATAGGCGATGCAGCAAAATATAATCATTAACCTATGCAAGTTTATTTATTATTAAATTGGAAGAAAACGTGAAACTTTTTCAAAATTTAAACATTGCCCAGAGATGTATTTTTTAATACAATCTGATTGGCAAATTAGCTATACCAATTTTTCAGAGGAAAAGGAACAATAATAAGTGTTATATTATATCATCAATTACGACTATTCTCAGGCACTACAAAGAAATAAATACATTCAAATTACTTATACAGTCTCAAATTAATCCAAATATTTCACATATACAACACATGATAAATTTTTTTCTTAACACTTTGTCAGTTCATTTAGATTTGCTATTCAGTTATACATATAAATATTCGAACACACTTTATTCGCACAACACCAATATTTATTTAGAGAGTAACTTTACATACTCACTGCACACTCAAATGATTAAAAAAATATCAATAGATTATAAAATTTAATCTAAAAATGAACTCCTACACATTATTTATTTATTTATTACAACTTTTGGCATTAGAAATCATAACTCCTACACATGAATTTGGCAAAATTATCATTTTTTTACTTTTATATTCATTACAGGTCCAACACCATTACATATTATGCAGCTGAATAACAAAAATTATAATTATATTAATATGATTTTTTCTGATTATTTGAAATTTCCAAAACTGTATTTGCGAAGCCAAAAATATAATCGAATTTTATTATGGAAATACTAACTTTCTGAAACAAAAACAAATTATGAACAAAAGAATTAAAATGTCAAAAGTTCTAATTTATTCTTGTACATTTGGGGTTGTCAAAATCACATTATGAACTAGTATAAAAAAATATAATAATTGGCTCGAGAATTGGAGGCGTTGTTCGAAGCACTGTAGCACTGTATAATGATGAAAATCTTTTATTAATACTTATGTTTAAGAGATAGGTGAGTTTTTAAACAACTTTAAGCATCTCAAGAAATTATTTTTTCATTTACAAAATTATTTCCATTTGACCGTTTTAATAAAGAATAATAAATGTTTTAAGAGGTGTTATTTATGACACAAATGAATAATAATTAGTGTTTTTTGGGGGAGAATTTCTCTAGTCATCCTCAGTATTTAATATACCTAGAGATAAACAAATAATTAGCATTTGGGATTAATTGACCTAGATTGGTGCATATTTGAGGTATTATTAATTAAGGCAATCGTTAACAAGATCAAGATATGGATTTCACTACCCTCAGAATCTACCCTCTGTCTGTCTGGCTCTTGTTGTTAGTTTGTCTGTTGTTATTTATGATTTCTAATTAGACTATGTTAATTTGCTGCTCAATAGAATTTACTGTGGCTAAAAGAGAAATATCGTCGTCCGCCTCTTAACATTCAAACGGCGTTTCGGCTTCTTCGTTCAAAACCACTTGCCTCCCTCTTCTATAGCTACTGTTCTACTACCAAAAGCCTTATCTCTTATCTTTGCGTAATTATTCTCCTTGAGTAGCCCTTAAACACGTCTTGCAAGGGCAGATCCTTTAAAATATTGTTATTTCCCTACGGGCCTTCATTATAAGTAAATAAATTAACTACAACAGACAATTCTTGTTGTAGTTTCCTAACGCCCCTTATTTATTAGTTCATTAAACAATCATGATTGTTAAGATGTTCAATCAAAGTTCAAATATTGAGGTGGGGAATGTTATGAATATAAAGAGAAATCAATGAGGTTGTTCTCTGGTTGATGGAAATAAATATATGCCATATATAAATATGTATAACTATTCATATTATATATTTTCCTTTATGAATCAACACTCTGCTACTTTCGGCAAAACAAAATTTTTTCAGATATATGAATATAATTTAACCGGCCAAATTAGAATGAAAAAATGGAGTATTTTTAAATGAATTTGGAGAATATTAATAGAAATTTATATTTTATTATGAATATATAATTAATTAATATAGTATAATTAATAACAAAGTTTAATGCAATAAAATGGAAACTAGGTATGTCTTACATAAATTATGTATGAAAATTGGATTTTTTCTACTTTTAATTAATCAGCCATATAAATTGATAAATGAATGTTGATGTAATTCAAGTTTCTCCGTATTTCTCAAATTATAAGGTTGGCAACTAAGTAATTGCGGATTTTACTCATAGATGGCTTCAGTTGAATTTTTAGGTTTGCTGGCGTAGTCCAAATGTAAAACACATGTGTTATTTTATAGTTGGCAATTCAGCTGTCAATCAGTAAAAAAAGTTTTTTGATCGGTTGCGTAGTTTTCGTTTGACGTTCGTTGAAAAATGGAAAATCAAAAGGAACATTTTCGTCATATTTTGCTTTTTTTATTTCCGCAAAGGGAAAAACGCATCGCAAGCTCACAAAAAGTTATGTGCCGTTTATGGCGACGAAGCCTTTAAAGAACGGCAGTGTCAAAATTGGTTTGCCAAATTTCGTTCTGGTGATTTTTCACTCAAAGATGAAAAACGCTCTGGTCGTCCAGTTGAAGTTGATGACGACCTAATCAAAGCAATAGTCGATTCGGATCGTCACAGTACAACACGTGAGATTGCAGAGAAGCTTCATGTATCACATACATGCATTGAAAATCACTTAAAACAACTTGGCTATGTTCAAAAACTCGATACATAAGTTCCTCACGAACTGAAAGAAACGCATTTAACGCAACGCATTAACAGCTGCGATTTGCTAAAGAAGCGTAATGAAAATGATCCATTTTTAAAACGACTGATAACTGGCGATGAAAAATGGGTTGTTTACAACAATATCAAGCGGAAAAGATCGTGGAGCAGGCCAGGTGAACCAGCTCAAACAACATCAAAAGCTGGTATTCATCAAAAGAAGGCTTTGTTATCAGTTTGGTGGGATTACTTTGAACTCTTACCACCCAACCGAACGATCAATTCTGTTGTCTACATTGAACAACTAACGAAATTAAACAATGCAGTTGAAGAAAAGCGGGCCGAATTGACAAATCGAAAAGGTGTTGTATTCCATCATGACAATGCAAGGCCACACACATCTTTGGTCAATCGGCACAAATTATTGGAGCTTGGTTGGGATGTATTGCCACATCCGCCATATAGTCCTGACCTTGCACCATCTAATTACTTTTTATTTCGATCTTTACAAAACTCCTTGAATGGTAAAAATTTCAATAATGATGATGATGTCAAATCGTACCTGATTCAGTTTTTTGCTAATAAAAACCAGAAGTTTTATGAACGTGGGATTATGATGCTGCCTGAAAGATGGCAAAAGGTCATTGATCAAAATGGGCAATACATTACAGAATAAAGTTATTTAGTTCCATGAAAAAATTGTCTTTGATTTTCTAAAAAAAAAAATAATAATAAAAAAATCCGCAATTACTTAGTTGCCAATCCAATAAATTAACCCAATTAAATTTTAAGCAAAATAAATTAGATCATAAAGCCATATGGGATTTAAAATTTTGAAAGATCTCTACTAATGTGTAGAGATAAATGATGCCATAAATCTTCAAATACAATCTGGAGAAATCATTATTAGTGTTTCAGAGAGAAATTCTCCCTTTAACAATTGTAAATAAGCCGATGTGGCCATCCAAGGGACTTTACCATACACCTGGTACCTCTCTTATATTTAATACTTAATAAAATAATTTATAATTTTTTACGAAATAACCCTCCCCTCTCTTAATTTTGGGCAAATTAGCAATTAATAATATCTCCTTTTAATTATGAGACTATTTTATTTGAAATATCTGTTTTCTTCGATTTTTGTTTAAAATATTTTTTAACCCCCTTCCCCCTCATTTTGGTCAATACCAATTTCACATAGTGAGTTATTTTCATAAAGCTATATAAGGGTGCATATGCAAAATTTCGTCGAAATCGATCAAAGGGTATGTGCCAGACGAAATTACAGGGCTAAAATGTTCCGTTTCACATTTGTACGGAACCCTAAAAATGAATATTTATTATTCCAATTAAAACTTATTTAATAAAATTGACGCCTATAGAGCATAGACGAATACCCTTCGATATTAAACTTCTTAAAAATTTAGAAAATTTAAATTTTTATGATAAAAAATTCAAATATTGAAAATCGTTGAGATAGTAGCTAAGCAGACATCTTTTTTCTAATCCTTATATATATTCTTTGAATTTTTATTTTATGCATTGAAAATATCTAATTTGAAAGAATATAGACTGATATTTTAATATATATTAAAAACTTGAATCGCAATGTGTCTGTGATTTTATTATTTTTTTTATTTTAAAGAATTCTCTCGATTTTTTTCTCTTTTTGGATTCACTTCGATGTTTCGATTTCTTTACGTTTTGCAGTGTAAGGTTCTATTTCTATCTCCTTTCCTTCGCTTTTTTCATTCCCATGTGGTTCTAATATCCCATCTTACACACACATCCACGCACACAGACCCATATCACATCGGCTCTGTTCGAATTGGCGACTAAAGAGAGTGAGAGAGAGAAAGGGGAGGGGGTCGATTTTTAAGGGCACATCAGCCCCCGTCCCCCATTCTCCATTGCTTCATCTACATCTAGCCCATCTCCTTTAACCCTGAAGAATCGACATTGGCCTCAATACAAGTCAAATATGGGGCTTTTTTCAAAAATGCAGCGACGCATTTCGGTTTTATCTCTGAGCTGTCAGACGCTTTAAAGTGAGAGGGAAAAAGTCCCAGCTCGATAGTAACATTTTATAGCCAGCAATGGAACCAATCCAACTTTTCCCTTTCCTTTCTTTCCTCTCTCCCTTTCTCTCTTTATAGTCCTATATGCATTTATATAAAAATTAGAATTTAGAATTCTTTTTCTTTTCGTCTTTTTTGCATTTAAAATTGGCCCCTTTCTGTGATTTTTAAAATCTTACCTAACATTTCAATACATTTTTTTTCATTTTTTCAACAAATATAATCAATATAAATAAAATTAATCAATTATTCATCATCATCATTGAGTCCTAAGACTGGTTTGACGCAACCACCCGCTCTGTCCCCCGCCAGCTCTTTGATCTCTTTAAATGTCTCGCATCCCATATCCCCAATTATCTGGAATTTCTTCTTCCCCTTTCCTTTCCCACCTCCCAATCCAAGATATCCCTAAACAATCCCCCGTGTCTCAGTGTATTCCCCATCATCTGACCTCTTCTCTTCCTCAGACTCTTCCACAAGGTTCTTCTTTCTCCGATTCTTCAAAGAACTTCTTCATTTGTAATTCTATCCATTCATCTGTAGCAGCACATTTTGAAAGCTTCCAGTCTTTTTCTCTCCGCTTCTCCAATTGTCTAGGTTTCACATTCGTACATGGCTATGCTCCATACATATGTCTTCAATAGCATCTTCATGTTTTCTAAGCTGATTGAGGAGGAGCATAGCAGTTTTTGTTTTGAATTAAACCACATTTTTGCTTGGGCAATTCTTGATTTAATTTCGTTTTCGCTCCTCCCATCCCATGTGATTTTACTTCCTAGATAGCGGTATTCCTTAACTCCTTATTTGTTATTTTTTGCATTTCAGGAAGGCTAGTTAACGATGAAGTAAATAGATTGCTCTTATGGGAGAATTAATATTTAATCTTACATAGTTTTCTGCAATTCCCGAAGCCAATTATTTAAAAAAAACTTTCTTCCGCCAGATGTCAGGAGGGGTGAATTCTCAATTGCTCCATTCCATTAAATGTATTTATTAATTCTAAATACTGCAAATAGATGTCCCCTGATTTTCGAAACTATCGATGTAACTCAATAATAGCAAATAAAATAATTTATATTCAATTATTTATATTTACTAGTTGTCGAAATTTACGATAGGGGACATCTAGATAATATAGAATTAATCATTTAATGCAAATTCACCTCCTAACATGTATATTGGAAACCACTCGAGGCGCTCGATAACGTTGAATAAATAAATAAACAAACAAATTATTATGAGGAGAAATGTTCTTGTTCGCCGTTAAGGAGCCCCTCTAAGGGTTGCTGATTTTTGCCAATTATAAAATATAAACACTCAAAAATAAAATTCCACTTCAATAATTAAAATTTTAAATACAGTCATCCCCGATTTTTATAGTAGATATACGTTTCATGAAAAATCGTGAAAATCAAAACCCGATTAAAAACGAGGAAGTAACTAATATAAGTAAGGTTCCATTACTCAAGTTTTTGCAGCTTTTTAAAACTTTTGAATGCAGTAAAGTGTGGACTAACGGAATATTTAAAATTTGAAATTTTTGGAAAATTCCTATTTTTGAGTTTTCAGTCAAAATTTCGGGTATATAATGTAGTAAATTCACTATCAATGCTATATGAAATAAATAACGATTATTAAATATATACATTAAAAAAATTGTTTTTTAACATTTTTAAAGTTAATTATCAAAGTAAAAATTATTTAATTTAAAAAATATATTTCATATTGGAGGGACGAAGATACTTTGAAGAATATTAAAAATTATTAATACTGCCAATAAATAATATAAAAAAAAAAATATTAATTAATCTCTCTATGAAGTGTTATAAGAGAAAAAATATTAAATAATTTCAATTAATTTATTTTAATAACAATATTTGAAGAAAAATAAATCTGTAAATAAAAAATAAATAAATAAATGGAACCTCTTTCTCATAAAGTATTATATCCAATATTTCTTTCGTTTCATATATTGTTTATTTGTTCGTTTCTCATTTCAGAGAACACGTGTTACACACAAGAGTCTTGAAACATTATTAATATTTTTCTTATTTATTTATTTTTTTCTTCATATTTTTTCTTTAATTTCGAATCCATTCATCATTATTTTATTAAGAAAAAAAAAATAAAAAAAAAAACGAGAAAAAAGTAATATTTTAGATATACTCGTATATCAGAGGGCGTCAAATAAAAGCAAATTTTTTTTAGCTTACACCATCACCAAGAAGAGGAGAGTTTGAATCGGTTGAAATTAGGATGGGAAACCGATTAAGTTACATCATAGACAGCGACCCCTCTCGATTGCTGGAGAGCAATAATATGCCTGCCTATGCAGGGCACCCGTACACCGGCACATTCGCGTACCTATGGGGTTCTACTAAACACCTACGCCAGACTTATATCCGAGTAGTTCCATTGACATTGCAACCTATACTTAAGTAAATCGGAAAATCCGTAATTAAAAAAATAAAAGACCTAAACCCCACTCATAATTATGCTGTTGGCGAAGGCGTAGATATATATATATATATATTTAAATTATAAAATAACCCCCTCTCATCTAATTCCTCATCTAGGAAGAGATATATTCGCGTATTATCAGTATTATAAACTGATCCTAACTTTAAAAGTTTCTTTGTGGTTGGTTATACTAATGTTTAATAAATAAATATGTCTGATGTACCTGAAAATATAAAATAAAGCACAGAGATATTCTGCACACCAAAGAGAAAGAAAAAAAGAAAGAAATTCCTTCCCTCTAACTAGGTGCTAACTCACAACAAGGAAATTTTACAGGAGAGAGAAAAAAACAAACAAAATTTAATATTGTTGTTATGGAAAAAACTATTTTTCACATTTTTTTCTACAACTTACGATCGTAATTTTAAGTAGCAGTTTTACTTGGACGATGCTGCATCTCTTTTTCTTTCGAACGGTATTAATATGTCATATATGATAAAAAATGGATTTAGCAGCTTTACACTCTAAGCCGACGGTATAGTTTCTCTATTAATAGACACACATTGCTAAACATTGTTAGACCAATCACACACCTTTGGATAATCAAAAAGCGGAGACTGCGATATCCCTCGATGGTCGGGTAGGAATGGATGGTGGAGTGATTATGTCAATTTTAAAAAATCCTACATAATATTATGAGAAAACAAAAAACAAAAATGAATTGAAAAAAAAGAAGAAGCGTCAACCAGCACTACACGTGGTTGACAATTTTTTGGAGAGGTAGCGCGGTTGTAGCTGCCTCGCTCATTCATAATTGACCCTTTTCCATTATAGATTGAATTTAACATAGTTATTGCCATCTTTAATCTTTAAAGAATTTGGTGTCGGTTCTAGGTGAAACATTTTAATAGATAATAAGTTAATATATATATATATATATTTACTTATTATCTATACTTATTGTGAGTATGAACTAAGATAGATATTAACTTTTGTCAATAATACTAATAAAAATATAAAATATGTAGTTATTATATTAGAGCAAGATTAATTAGAGTAGGACAGTAAGACAATGGCAAACGATCCCTGTAAAAAATTTCCCCAGGAAAATTACAATGGAGAGGATACTCTCCACAATAATTGCCGACGTTCGGAATCGAGTCTGGCGCTTGAACAAGGAGAATTAGAGTAGGCACTTCGGCTTATAACAACTGAACAATAAGAAACATGCTGGAAATGAAATCACATGTCTCATTTAAATAAAATAGCCATTGAGAGAATCCAAATTAAAGGCTCAGTAAGTGGCTAGACAACTTGAAGACGTCTTCTCTTTATCGGAGAGCTCTGAGATGGTTATAAGACAATCATTTGCATTCGATTTCTCAAAAAAAAAAAAACCTCTCTACTCAACTAACCTAAACTTATATTAGAGTGAGTTGTGGCTGTTTACCTGCGTCATTTTGTCGCTCTTTCCCTCCCAGCTGAGCCGCTCGTCGTAGAGCGGGTCTGAGTGGGTGCCAATGAAGATGGGCTCCCAGTGGACATGGTACCCTGTTCGCTTTCCAATATGGAAAACGTGAAGACCCCTTGACTGGGGCGCAGCCAGCCACTCTTTCGATTTCGGCACATTATGGCAACCCGGGCAGAGTTTCTTATGGAACGGAATCGCTGATCCATTCTTGAGCATTGCCACCTGAAATTACAATATTTACTATTTAGTGTAAAGATTTTAAAATTTTAAATATTTAAAAGTTTAAAATCTCAAATAATCTAAGCTGTTAAAGATGTTTTTCAAACATTCTGCTTAACTAAAGTGATGTTAATTTTTCAAATAATGCCATCTTTTTTTTTGAATAATAAAAAAGTCACTTTCTTAAGAAAATTTAAATTGCATATTGGTCTGCACACCTGTTGCATGGTCTGTCTGAAGTTTCGAATTCAATCGAAAATTTCATGGTGTAAACACAATAGATTTGCCATCAAAAATTTTTAAAAACTTTTTTAAAATTAAAAATCACTGTTCTCCTTGATACAAATTTTTATTTGTATCAAGCAGGGAGGAGGATTCTCATTGATTTCTTAATAACTCTACTCTAGATACTCTAGATAAAGAAATATTTTCAAAAATAACTGATTAGATTTGGAATTTCTAGCTTCAGGACTTCTAAGGCTATTTATTTATTTGTTTATTTTTACAATAAACGGACAGTAATGTCCTTAAAAGAGTACTTACATCACATTATAAACATAATATCCTATATTACATTTAACAAAAAAAAACTTAATCATTTCTTGTGCACCCGTAACAGACTAATCTCCATAGAGGCACTCAATGATGTCAAATTGATGCGAAATCCGGTCATTCGCCGTAAAATATCTATAATAGTACCGTGATACAGTCAACACTGAACAGGTTAGTAGACCTAGTTCCATGACTTGGGACTCAAAAAATTAAATTTATTGAGAATATCGGACACTCAATTTTTCCATTCAGAAGCTTTGAAAGATAAGAAAGGACAAAGAATTATAGTCTAGAATTGATCAGCTGTAAACCCAAAGTGAATATAAGGTCATTATTATCAAGCTCTGTGATAGTCCTACCATGGGTGTAATTTATGCTTATTTTGTTGCACCCTTTTCAAGACAGATATACATATGATTTTAGTAATACGGGTTCATATAACCGTAAAATATGAGGGAAGTTCGATTAATAACTGGTTTGCATACTAAGAGACGACGACATAGACATTTGTATATGTGAAGCTTCCTTCATATCGAAACAAGTTATTAATAGAATCACCCTTGTATGTACTCCGTGATACAATTGTAGATAATGAACTGAATTTCAGGATATTAGTTTGTACATTGTGCCATATTATAGATAAAATACTTCAATGACAAAATATATATATTACCAAATCATCAGCATTTTCGGAAAATGTACCTATCATCCATGAAAAAGTTTTCATTTTAAATTAAATTTGTTTTTATTATCCAAATCCCCTTTTAGTGTTTAGTTTAGGCTTTTACAAATGTTGTTTTGTAATAAATGAGATTTAAGAGTGAAACATGTATTCTACTTAGCTTTTTATTTCGTAAATTATTTTTTAACCCTTTTAAAAATTTAGAAATAAAGATAATCTTCCTCTCCCAGTCAAAGTTTTTTTTTTGTTTTGTTTTGTTTTTAATCTAGGATTAGAGAACATTGTGGTTATTATTATTGTTGTTGTTGTTGTTGAAGAGTTAAAGAATGCAATGAGCAAAAAAGAAAACGGTTGCGAATTAAAATTAATTTGGTCCATTGTGAATGCAATGTGTGATGACTGTCTCTCTTGCTCTTGCTCTTGTGTGACCTCATTAGAGCAAAGTGGCCCAGAAGGGCAAGACCCTTGGCCACCATCTTTCTTATAGGTAGTTCTCTTTTTCTTTTTTTTCTCCCATCTTTTCCTTCAAGAGGGAGGCAGTAGGCCTAAGGTGAGGTGCGGGGGTGATCTTGGAGGGTAGACGGCCGCGAAACTCCCCCATAAAAGCACACCGCCGCCCATCATGCAATACTTGGCCCTTGGGCGAAAAGAAAAAACCTTTTAAAATAACCCGAGGGCAATGGCAAAATGGAGTGATAGGGCTTTTTACTTTCCAGCAACGGCTGGCTCAAAGGGAGAAATGAACTGCCCGGTTGGCGATTCCGATTCATTATCCGACCTACATACACATGGGCTTTGAGAATAGAAGTAAGATGGAGGGTACTTGCCCAGTCCTGTATGAAATCTTTCTTATTTAAATACAAAATATCTAGAGTGGTCATTTCACTTTCTGATCAGAAATTTTTTAAGGATTTTCCAGAACAACATAATTATATTTAGCCTTTTTTTAATTTCTATATCTATGTTAGAAAAGTACAAAAAGTTAAATTTTCAAATATTGAAATCAAAGAAAAAGATTTCTATAATAGAAGTAGGGACATTTATTTTGGAGATATGCGTGATTCCCAGGCATTAATATAATTCAATATTTTCTTTTCTAGAGTCAAAAGGTCGCTCCTAGAATAATAGAAATTAAGCAACTAATCTCTAATAGTGAAGTTAATTTTCTCATTAATATATCAAAGAATAATTAACACATTAACGAGAATTGTTTTAGATCGCGCTTTTAAACAAGATATATTCAAATTTTATTTTCACTTAATATTTGACAAAAATCATCAGCATTCGATTCGCGATCGAATCAAATACAGAAACTTATGATTAATCTCTAATAGTGTGAAGCAGGTCTGGACTTGTATTTGGCACTCGTGCAATGCCCTAGCTATAAACGGAAGAAAGATCATATTATCACGCCTGTTTTAGTAATTTTCCTCGATCAGAATCTAATGAAAGAATCCTTCACCAGCACATTTATTAAATAATAAAAAAAGTGAAAACTTATTTACGCAAGAGAACCCTTTTATTAGTAATTATTAATAAACTTAGATATAAATTGTTCATTCAGGTATATATTATATTAATAAATTCATTACCTTAAAATCTCAATAAAATTATTCAAAAAATGATGTTATTGGATAAAAAGATACTTGCATTAATTTTATTTTATTTATTGTTAGAGTTGGTTTATTTTATTTATATATTTTATCCAATAATTTAAAAAATGTTTCACCAAATGATGTTCTAAATCTAGAAAGCTCGAAATCTAATCAATTTGCAGAGACAATACCGAGTATTGAAAAAGTCTTTACTTTTTGCAAATTTTATATTTGTATAATATGTATTTAATTAATTATTTCCTAAATCCTTTTTTTATAATAAAAAATAAATTATCTGCAATAAATTATGAAGATACATTACTCTAAACATTTTACTCCTTTTATAAATCAAAATCATCCCTTTATAGAAATATATTAAAAAGTTTATATTATTTTTATTTTTATAAAAGAGTTTGACACTTTTTTAACGATGTTAATAATTTATACGTAGATATATATGACAAAACACTCACGCACACATATACACTTGTTCTACACTCTTTTTGTCCTAATCGGATTAATACAAGGTAAACAAAAAAGTTTTATGAATTATATTACGATCCCTTTTAGTTTCAACTGCAAATATTAAATAACGAATCTAATATTTGTATTTTAGTAGATAGATTTCATTCAATCTGATATTTTTTTAACTTACCCCTTCGTACATAGAATAGGTGTAGTATTGGATAGAATCTCCACTAATGCGATTTTTCAAGTTTTCTAATTCCAATTTGGAGGATAAAGTGAAAACTGATACATTTCTGTCAGAGTAGATAGTGAGTACCTAGGTATTTTATATATATATAACTCGTAAGCTAAAGTGGATAAAAACTTTAAATTTATAAATTATATAAATTCATTTCCCGAAAATCGAAAATGCTATTAAAAAATTTTAATCGGATAATTAATTTTGTGAATATTTTTTATCATAGAGTGTGATGAATCTCTGCAAAGATCTATTTAAGGGACTGGCCATAAATTACGTCACACAGTAAAGGCGTGGGCATCTGAGATTTGTGACAAAATGTGAGTGGGGGCCCTCGAGGATCTTAAAAATTGTGATGTCACTAATTAAAATTTTTTAAAAATATTCAAATATTTTTAGGTTTCAGGCTATTATTATTTCAAAAAATGTTGGTAAAATAAATCTAGACAAAAAATTAAATTGAAAGTTTTTTGCCGAAGGTAGAAGAATTTTTATATATTGAAGGAGACAATAAAAGAGTGTGTCTTCTGATGGAATTATAAATTCTATTTATAACGTCTCCTTAAATAGACAAAAATTGTAAGCAAGCAATTTTTAGCGAAAATATTTAAATAATAAAAAATTATTTATAATGCAATAATAATAGTAATAGTGAATAGTGTGTTAAATGATATGAAAAAAATAAAATTAATCTTAAAATATATTAAATCCCTTTAGTTGAGTTTAATTGATAAAAAAATTTATACAATTATTAAATTATACGGTATAAAAGTGATAGTGTGACGTCACAATACAGGGAGGGGGCTCAATGAAAATGTTATACAGGGGGGGGGTCTAAAAATCTTGAAATTAGTGTAACGTAATTTATGGACGGCCCCTAAGTAGAGCTAGATTTAATTTACTAAAGTTTATTTTGATTTTAAATGATGGTGCAAGAGAGCTCCAAAATGCCATTTTTGAGTGATTTTTGTAATAAAGGCATTTGGAAACGGCTTAACTGAAATTTCAAAAAAATCATCGATTGCTTTTTCTATCAAGATGAAATTTTATAATGTTTTCTTGGCATTGTCAAAGGAGACAGGAAGTAATTATGAATTGATATACTTTCATTGACTTTTCGTTACCCTGAAGAAGAAGAGAGTAAATCTCCGAAACGTCGGTTATCGAATAAATGTAAAATAATAAAACCGATATAGTCTTATTTTTTTACAACCACCTTGGAATGCCTTTATCAACATCCAATTGTTTCAAAAAAAATCTTAAGAATTCACTTCCTTAACAAAAACAAATAAATACAAATTTGATATTGCAAAAATTATAAGATACACAAAACCCACGATATGCGGTCCGAGTCGCACTAGGCTAGATTTTACTTATCTCATTTCCTCTCGAAGAGACTAGTAATTTATATTATCCAAACTACAAAAGTTAATTGTCGCTCACTATGGAAATTTATTTATTAATTTATCTTCACCAAATACTAGTTTCTCAAACTAGAAACTACGGGGTTATCCTAAGAAGGGGCCTATTCCATGGATTTTTTCTCTTCTTATTTTTACCCTAATCTGAAATCCCAATTCTAATTACTCATTTCCATTACTTTTCCTTTTATAAATATATTCTATCGTAGTTATTCTTTTACAATTCGCTTGCAAGGACTCTACCTCTTCAGCCAACGTGTATCGAAACATTGAATTGAAATCTTGTAAAAGTCTCAATAAAGAAAAGAAATGTCGCTTTTAAGTAAATTTCGTAAATGAATGTTATATCTAGAACGAATTAAAATTGAGATGTTTATATTGACAATCTATAGAAACTATTATGACAAAATTCTCTCAGGATGGTCTACCAGTGATGACTGAAACTGTATAGTGAATAATAAATAAAAAATGATAGTAATTTACTTATATGAGAATTTATATTTAAGGACAAATTTATCAAAGATCTTAGTAGATTATTAATATTTATTATTTATATATTATATATGTCAGAAGAGTTATTTAAATAATAATCTACTAAGATCTTTGATAAATTTGTCCTTAAATATAAATTCTCATATAATTAAAATACAGGTTTGAAACCTGGAATTTGTTCTTTTTTTGAAAAAATTTTCCATCCACTTTTTCAAAAAGATAAGACACTCAAATTTTCACCGAATTGATGCCTGCGAGTTTTTGCTGAATCGATGGCGATGGCGATGGGGATGGTGACTGTCGATGAAAAATGGGTCACATACGAGAACAACAGGCAAAAAAGATCATGGCTCAAGTGCGGTGAGCCTGCCCAAACGATCGCCAAGCCCGGAGTAACGGCCAAGATGGTTTTACTGTGTGTTTGGTGGGATTGGAAGGGAATCACCCACTATGAGGTGCTCCCATCGGGCCAATCACTCAATTCGGACCTATACTGTCAACAACTGACCAGATTGAAGCAGGCGATCGACGAGAAGCGGCCAGAATTGGCCAATAGGAAGGGTGTTGTGTTCCATCAAGTGGACGCCAGGCCGCACAGATCGTTAACGACGGGCCAGAAGCTCCGACAGCTTGAATGGGAGGTTATATCGCACCCACCGTATAGACCAGACCTGGCACCAAGCGATTATCACTTTTTCAAGTATTTGTAAAATTTTCTTGATAATACAAAACTGGCCTTAAGAGAGGCTTGTGAAAATGAGCTGGTCAAGTTTTTCATCAATAGGGACGAGGACTTCTTCAATCCCGGAATTATGAGATTGCCTTCAAAAAGTACAAAAGTTACCAAACAAAACGGCGCATATTTGATCTAAATCGGGTTAAAACTTGATTAATTTTATCGTCGAAATAAAGAGAAAAAAGGTTCAGAACTTTTTACTTCACCTATTATTATTATTTTATATATATTTAATTAATTTAAGATGTACATTCGTTTATTTTAATTTTAGATTTTTATTTAATACGAGTAAAAAAAAATGTGGTGTACCCAATTCGCGTCTTTTTTCAGACTATACATATATATCATTAGAGCAGAGAAAAAACGGAATAAATAAATTTCTAGCAGAGTGAATTGAGAGTTGTTGCTCGTTTTCTGTAATCGAGATCTCTGAAAAAGCAAGCAGACGTTGACGGAGGCTTTCTCGATTCATCCTGATGGAAAAACCGAAAGTAGCTGTGGGGGTGGATGATGTCCGGGTTCCGAGGGTCGTTTTTTGGAAGGGGTGAGGGGGTTGTAATGCAATTTCGCAAGCGACATACGGTTGTTGTAGAGAGAGGACGACGTGTTTGAATTCAATGTCTTTTTATTTGGACTTTCACGCTCGGCATCTTCGACCTGACTGCCCTCTTTTGCCCATTTCGTTTCATTTTTTTGTGACTTGACCATCTTATCTTATCTTTCCGTTGAGAATTTTTTCGCTTAGATGAAAAAGAAGAAGAGGGAAAAAATTGATTCAAAATGAGAAGGTGGAGTTTTAATCGAATTTGACTTTTTTACAGAATATTCTAGAGTAACAAGATGAGCATAGACAAACGTTTAAATAATAAATAAAATCTTTATAAATTCTAATTTCTAAACTTGCTGTTATTTGAAGGGAAGTATTCCATATGTAATAATCGAAAAGATTTAGTTTGCCCAGAGTAGCAGAGTGATGATTCATAAGGAGAAATTAATGAGGTTGTCCTCTGCTTGATGTAAATAAACATTTATATGTCATTAGAGGTTTTTAGCCTACAAACAGTGACAGTGAACGTATCGATAGTGTCCAACATTCTCAAAACAGCAACAACCGAGACGTCAGCCACCATAATGTAAGTAATAAACCCAAAACTTCCTAAATATCCAAATCTACCCAACCTTCCGACTGAAGAAATTCACTCGGAAGACACCCTCCAAAACTAACCTTGGACTACAAGGTTAAGGCCACGTAGACCACCCACCTCTCTTGAAAATGGCTCCAAAAGGAGAGCCGAAATGTCGAGTAAAACACTCAAACCCATGCGGAGAAACCCGAAAAACCTCTAATGACATAGAACCTATCCGCGGAAGCCTCATTAAACATTTATATGTATATATAACGAATATAAATATGTTCCGTATATACTCCTATATTTTTTTTTAGAGACTACAGTTCCAAAGGGTTGAATTTCATCATCTGTGTTTTTGATTATAAATATTTTCTAACTGCTATTTCTCATGGGTATACCCAGTGGCGTAACAATAGGGTAGCAGGACGGGCAAAATGCCTACGGGCCGGCCCGAGAGGCACAGGAGGATCCTAACATTTGTTATTACTAAATTTAGTAAATTGTATTAGTTTATTCAATTAATTTAAATTACCTACTACTAAATTATAGACACAAATTAAAAGTTACTAGAAAATCAACGAACAATACATAATAATTATAATAGCGAAGGAGACAATAAAAGAGTGTGTCTTCTGCTGCGAATTATAAATTTTATTTATTTATAACGAGACTATAGTTTCGGGGGCTTTCCTTCTTCACCGATCTATTACAATATTAGACTGATGAAGAGGGCAAAACCCTCGAAGCTACTAGTCTCGTTATAAATAAATAAAATTTATAATTCCAGCAGAGACACACTCTGCTATTGTCTCCTTCAATATATAAAAATTATGCTACTCTCGGCAAAAACTTTCAATTTAATTACTCTAATACCGTTTTGTACTTACTTTACGCAGTGATTTTTTTAAAAGAAACTACAACTTTGGTTTAGCTTCTTTACATTGAGGGAGGCCCCATCCGATGATTGCCAAGGGCTTCAACGGTATAGTTACGCCGCTGGGTATACCCGATTCGATATAAGTAAATTTGTTTTGTTGTAATAGTAAGCTGGTCACTCATCAAACGAATTTAGGTATATGTACCGTATATTTTTATTGATTTCTCATCATGAAATTTTCTATATATTATATTGAAAAATAAAAGGTACAAATTCACTCATTCCTTCTTTAACAATGAAAAATAAAAACGAATTTGATATGACACATATTTTGGGAGTTATAGGATCGAACTCGCATTTGGTCGGCTTATTGTTTTTTGTTTCTATCTTCTTTAAACGATCAGATTAAAGCACACAAGGAGTTATATTTTTGGGGCCTGAATTCCTGATTCGTAGTCAAACATTATCGCTACAAAAAACTTAAATTCTATTTAACACAATGTATTAAATTTCGATTGAACAAGATAATCACTAAAAGTTTTAACACATTCGGGACCAAATTAAATTCCTATTTGGTTTTTGTTATTGTATTTTCTTATTAGGGAAAATCTTAAATGAAATTAGTTTTTAAGGGAAATGAGATGTTTTATGCCATCTCTTGACAAGTAAACATATATACTAAGCTCTGACAAAAAATTAAATCTCAAAAGGGGCAAATTTCCATTACAAAATTTATTTTTGACGTTTTATCATTTTAATTAATTTATCTTAAGTAAAATACTCGTAGAACAATCTTTGTTCAAATAATTAATAACGCGGATGATTTATTTGAGTTGGGATTTTTTGTCTGTTTGTCTTATTATCTTGATAGAATTTTGTAATTAAATTTTGACCCACCTTTAACTGGAAAGTTCTCTTGAAATTTCACGCACATAAATCTATTTGCAATGACAATACATACAACTTGATCTATTTCAGAAATTAAAAGCGAAAAACTGTATTCAAAGAGTGTTTTCTGTTTTCGTTTATCCCTATGACTTTTAGAGACTAGAACTCTTCCCGCAAACGTTTTTTCGACGACTTATAACCTTCAGTCTTTCAAGACCCCTATCCCCGTATATTTTCAACTCCGACGTAGTCCCTGAAATTTCTTCTTCTTTTCACGATGCGAAGGTTCAGTGACTACAGAAGTTGCTTGTGTTGTGCAACATCTCACTATCATTATCATAATAATTAAAAAAAAGGAGTAGAGAATCAATTCAATGAGCTCACTTCTGTGTTGTAAGCAAAGTAGAGGGCGAGAGGGAGTTAAGATAATCACGATATAAGGGTCTGATGTTGAATACAAAACTTTGCATTCTAATTAAAAGAACAAAAGCAAATTTAAAACAAAATTCCTTGCAGAATGAATAAAAGGAGAATAGCTAGAGAAGGAGAAAGTATCTGGGAGAAAATCACAACATAAAATATACATTGGTATATAAAATACAAAACTCCCCGATGTTGTCGATTTTGTCCTGTGTTTTCAAAATAACTTTATTTATATATTCATTTATTATTTTTTGATGGGAGATTGGAACAAATTCCAGATTTTTTTTAAATAAGCATAAAAGACAGACAAAATTTAAACTAGCGTTTTTCTCCCTCTCTATTATATGCAATATGTTACCATGATAGGCAGAAATCATTTAAACAAGATTTATAAGGAAAAATCAATGAAGTTGTCCTCTGCTTGGTGCAAATAATCATATACATATAAGAAATATATAAATATATATACATATATACAAGATTTATTTGTTAGGAACTATAGTTTCCAAAATTTGACCATCATCAGGTATTTTAATTAGAAATATTCTATGTTATTTCTTATAAAGAGAAATCAATCAAGTTCTCCTCTCTTGGGTGCATTTATATATAATTTATCTTTCAGACTATAGTTACGAACTTTCATCATCATTCTTTTAGTAATAAATATTTTATCTGTTATTTCTTATGGATACCCAATTGGAAATAGAAAAATTCGTTTTGTTATATAACAGTGGCTAGTTTGCTATAACAACAAAACGAATTTTTCTATATCCAATCTTATACCCATAAGAAATAACAGATAAAATATTTATTACTGAAAGAATGATGATGAAAGTTCGTAACTTAATCTCACACAAATAAATATATTTATTATCATTTCAGTCCATAATTTAATTTATAATTTAGAAAGTTTATATTGGGAAAATAAGGACAAGTTTTTTATGTGTGCCTTTTTTATTTATCCACCAACGTTTCGTCGACTTTGCCGACTTCTTCAGGGCTTGAAAATTGTATTCTGATGGCCTTCAATGGTAACGAAGGTAATGAGAAATTTAGACGAATGTGTGACATGACTATTTGAAGCCCTGAACAAGTCGGCAAAGTCGACGAAAACGTTGGTGGATAAATAAAAAAGTCACACATAAAAAACTTGTCCTTATTTTCCCAATATAAACTTTCAAAATAAATGATATATATACAATATACATTATACATATTTATATTTGATATACCCATATATGTACGTATATGTTTTTTGCATTATGCAGAGAATAGCCTCATTGATTTTTCTTTATGAATCAGCAACTCTGCTACCCTTGGCGAAACAAAATCTTTACAATTAAATTTGTTTTGGTTCAATAGAAAACGATTATTGATTTATAAGGTGACTAGCTTACTATTATAACAAAACAAATTTATCTACATTCAATCAAGTAGGTATTTGAACTCTTGAAAAATATCAGATAGAATATTTATACATGAGTTTTTAAAAGGTTTATAGTGGTGTTTCACAAGTAAAAATTAAAATTAAAGAAAAAAATTCATATTTTTGGAGTTTTATTTTAAATACTCTATTTTAAGTCCTCTTTACAAAAAAAAGCTTTTTTTCTTTTTTTTTTTTTTTTGTAAACTCAAACTCCTGATGATGCGATAAAAACCCGAAATATGTATAGAGTATTTAAAATAAAACTCCAAAAATATAAATAATAAAAAACATTTTTTTTAATTTTTATTTTTAGTTGTGAAACACCACTATTAGTGTTTATTATGTTTCACTATAAACCAACACCGCTTTCCTTAAAATAATATTTATAATTAAAAATCTGATGATGTAGATAAAACCTTCGAAACTCTAGTCTTCAACACGATTTATATATATATTAGCTTCAAGGCCCGGCTTCGGTGCGCCTTTTGCTAGCCAGGAGCTTCGCGGGGACCCCCACGAAGCTGCCTTATTGATGTTTTATTAGTTACAGAGAATAAATATAATTGTTTTATTATAAAGTCTTAAATAGATATAATTTGAGATTCTATTTAACTGCGATATACACTCATAACAAATAAGATGAAACAAATATTTAAAATGTATTAAAAATCCACTTGTTATCATTAAGGGGAAAAATAAAAAAGTTATATTATATGTAGGTATTATTATAGATAAGAAGACTTGAAAATTACAATTATTATTCATTTTGCTAGACACAAAAGTATGTACAATACAATCTATTTATAAAAAATTCTCGTATTCTCAAGCTTGAGTTGTTTATCATAAAAGAATTTAATTGATTTTAAGTCGATTCTTCCACGTTTTCAGTAGAGCTTGCCATTAATAGTCAAAACATCAAAAATGGAATGCAATAAGGTAATTCCTCTAGTAGTAGATAAGAATCGATCGTTATTTTTGATTTTAAGTCGATTCCTCCATGTCTTCACCAATGGCTACCAATAAAAACCGAAACGTCAAAAATCGAATGTAGAATGGTTATTCCTCGACTGTTAAATGAGAATCGATCATTATTTTTGAATTAAAGTCAACATGAACTGCAAATTGCAAGTGATATCTGATTAATAATAAAGAAATAAACATATTAATATTTCAAATGAATTTGGATAAAGTCTAACAACGATCCGTTGCAGTTTATTTTTTTATACAAACAGGGCCGCCAACACTTGTTTTTTTTGCTCGTTTAGTTCTTTTATTGTCTAGCAAGCTATGTTGGCTAACCTGATTTTTTTTTAGTTTTTCCGGAATTTTCCAATTTTCCGGGCAACTTTTCTAATTTTTTTTTACGTATTAACCTGAATTGGACTATTACGAACATTAAAAAAAAATTAGCCAAATCGGTCCAGGCATTTGAGAGATCTGCGCTTACAAAGAAACAGAAATTCATTTTTATTATATCGATGTATATGTGTATTTGCGTCAAGCAGAGGACAACCTCATTAATTCCTCCTTATGAATCAACAACTCTGCTACTCTCGGCAAACTAATATTTTCAATTTAAATTTTTTTCCTAATTAATACTAGTTTTTAAGGAAATCACCAGGGGTCATCTACTAGATCCGACATGGATGATACTTTTATATTATATGTCAGAAGGGTTGTGCTCATCCGCTCGGGAATCGAACCTTAGAGCTAAAATTAGCAATCGGAGCCAAATCCCTACACTGAAATATTTAGAGCAATATAGATGTCAGAGAGGTTCACCGCACAGGGTAGCCAATTAATTGACTCGGATTGCTAATTTTGGCACTCGGCACTTGGCCTTTTAGAAAGGAAATTTATTTTTCCATAATCAATAACGCTTTTCTTTCTTTTTCTTTTGTCTCTTTAAACAAAAGTGTATTCTAAACTGTTATTTAATTAATGTTACTATTATTATTATTACCGGTTAAACATCAAAGAAATTAGCTTGTTGAGTTTTAATATTCTATTCGTAACGATAAAGACGATCATTTTGTGGCTCCTTTCTCTCTTCGGGTGCCTTTATTCCTCCCTAACTCTCAATTAAAAGATCAAAACACATTTCAAATTATCTAATAACCAAACTAACTGTACATAATAGCATATATACTACATACACTAAAAATGGACTGGATAAATTAGAATATAAAAATATAAAAAAATCACACATAGTTTGTATATAGTTTCAAGTAATAATCAAAAGACTTTAATTGTATAAATTACAATTGTATCTTGTATTTTGATTATGACAAATGAAAATAATCTGTATCTTATATATTGAAATTTATTTTTTATGTAATTGATATTTTTTCATCAGAGAAAATAAATAAATTCGATATATTCGAATAAACATTTTTTTGCAAACTAATCCGCCAACATGTCTCAACTCGTTTGAAATAGGCTCGAGTTTTCATCGTTAAAAAATCTATTAATTATTTATCATGGAAATAAGCAAAACGAAGATTTTTTTTTTAAGATTCTAAAAATAGTTCTATTGATTTCTTTTGGTCTAAATTCAGAATATTAATGTTCGAATACATATTGGTAATTAAAAGATATTAAGCTCAGGATAAAAGCCAGTCTCGAATTTTTTCCGCTCATTCAAACACTAGTTTGAAACGTGGCAAAAATCCTCTTGAACCATGATTTTTCTGTCTGTTTATCTCTCTGAGTTCGATAACTCGAGATTGAATAAAAGTCCGTATTTACAATCCAGAGATCTGATTAGATTTTGAGATATCTACCTTGGCAATGAAAATCATATTAACTTCTGAATTATTCATTTGAGATTTTCATACGTAGCCATGGGAAAGATATAAACGAATTGACAAGTGTTTAAAGGGAGTTCGAGACTTCTTATCTATCTTGTTGATCTTCGAAAAAGTCTTTTGTATTTCTCCAGAGTGACAACTTCTGCATACCAAATTATTTAATAAAAAAATTGTTAATAATGAGATTAATTTCGAATAAAAATCTTTGTTTTGATAACATTAATAAAACGAATATTGAGATAAATTTTTTTTCATATAAAAACATTTATTTAACACAAAAACGATTTCACCAAATAGGGTTACTAGTGCTTTTATCATATTATGTTGGCTACAAATAAATTTTTATTTTTACATTTATGAATAACTAATTAATTAGACTGTCAAATCTATTGAAAAATGTATCATTCGATTCAGAAAAGTTGAATTATCGATCTCTATAAATTTGTTGAAAATAGTATAATTCGTATAGAAGTTATAGCCATTTTAAAAGCTTTTACTTCCAAAATTTAAGAATTTTATTATAAAAATGATAAACAGTCCCGAACCTCCTTAAAGAAATGCATTCGGAAGCTATTTTTATTTTTGACATTCGGGAACAAAGTTCATTTAATCAGATCTATTGTGATTTTTATTTTATATAATTATGTATTTTGGTATATGGGTCAGATTATGGCTGGACAATTTTTTTTTCAACTGAGCAGGGCTTTCTTTGACTTTCCGCTCCATAAGCAGAAATCCTGTCCCCTTGGTAAACTTGCTCGAATAGTTTATTATATTTAAATTTGTTGGAGTTCTATATAGCGACATAATAATTTAATTAATTAGTTATTTTAATTTACAAGATATAATTATGGTATCTATTTTCTAATTAACTTTTAAGCTGAAACATTAGAAGGAACATTGGGTCTGAGGGACCCATGGAAATGATTCTTGTATTTCGAGCTTAAAAGGTAATTAGGTCAATCCTACGAATAACCGATGAAAAAACTTTTATATAAATTGATATAAAAATGTTAAACACAGTCAAGACATAAATCTAAAAAAAAATAAACTGCAACGGATCCTTGCTAAACTTTATCCAAATTCATTTGAAATATTAATATGTTTATTCCCTTATTATTAATCAGATATCACTTGCAATTTGCAGTTCATGTTAACTTTAATTCAAAAATAATGATCGATTCTCATTTAACAGTCGAGGAATAACCATTCTACATTGGATTTTTGACGCGTGATTATTGGTAACCATTGCTGAAGACATGGAGGAATCGACTTAAAATCAAAAATAAAGATCGATTATTATCGAATACTAGAGGAATAACCTGATTGCATTCCATTTTTGATGTTTGACTCAAGCTTAGAGTTGTTTGCCATCAAGAAGAATTTAGTCATTTTGATTTTTAAGTCGATTCCTCTACGTTTTCAGTAGAGGTTACCATTAATAGTCAAAACATCAGAAATGGAATGCAATCAGGTTATTCCTCTAGTATTAGATAAGAATCGATCGTTATTTTGATTTTTAAGCCGATTCCTACATATCTTCAGCAATGGTTACCAATAATAGTCGAAGCGTCAAAAATCTAATGTAGAATTATTATTCCTCAAGTATTAGATGAGAATCAATCGCTATTTTTGAATTTAACTCGATTCCTCTATGTCTTCAATAAATGTAACGGAGAACAAAACAGCGCAGTTGCTATGGTTACTTATAAAATTTCCTCCCAAATTTTTTGAATTTCACAGCGAGAAACCTATCCATTCTTACTTAAGTTAGGTTAAATGAGCTATATTAGACCGATCAAATGAATAAATATAAAGAATAATCAGTAGAGATTGTGGTGTTGGTGCAAGGTGAAACATCTTTAATAAAGATAAGAGTAAATAAATATTTTATTTAATATGGATTTACTATGAGTTAAGGATACTGAGTCACTTATTTCACATTAAAATTAAAAGAATTAAAAGATATAATTTTTTTTTCTCTTTTTTCTTTTTCAATATATATATATTTCGGGCTATCAACCCATCTTCAGGAAATACAGAAAGTAACTAATTTAACTTATTGAATAACGGTATATATGTGTTTTTGAACAGAGAGACAGAATTTATAAAATTATTTTAAAAGGACGCTCTTAAGCTGTTGTTAGAAAATCAGGTTGACCTTTATTTACATAGGATTGTTTGGGTAAAAGGCAAGTTTGTAAGGTCATTGACTTATGTCTGGGTTGATGATTTTTCATTTTGATATTAAAAGATCAACTATTATATTTGGTTTACTAGATTTGAAACCTTTTCATCATTCGACAAGGCATATTTTATTTCGTGGATTCAAGAAGGTCCAATCTTAATCCTTTTCTTTCGAAATGAATAGGGGAGGTTAGCGGGGAAGGTACATGGTCTAAAGCATATAGATGATTAGAAAGAAAATAACGTTATAAGAAATAAAAACCAGCCCATAAATCCAGTTCACTTCGTGTTTGTCATCTATACTTTTAGATATGTACCTACCTCTGCTCCCTCCTATTCATTTCGAAAGAAAAAGGAGACAAGGATCGGACCTTCTTGAATCCACTGAAATCAAATATGCCTTGTCGAGATGATGAAAAGGTTATCAGCAATCAACTAGATGTAAAACCAAATATAATAGTTGATCTTTTAATATCAAATGGAAAAAATCATCCCCAACCCAGGACATAAGTCAATGACCTTACAAACTTGCCTTTTACCCAAACAATCCTATGTAAATAAAGGTCAACCTGATATTCTTTCTTAACAACAGCTTAAGAGAAAGTGTCCTTGTAAAATAATTTGCCATAAATTCTCTCTCTGTTCAAAAAACATATATACCCTGTTATTCAATAAGTTAAATTAGTTACTTTCTGTATTTCCTGAAGATGGAGTTGATAGTCCGAATATATATATTGAAAAAGAAAAAAATTTATATCTTTTAATTTTTTAATTTTAATGTGAAAATAGGAGACCCAGTATCAACTAACTCACTGAGTAAATTCATATTAAATAAGATATTTATTTACTCTTATCTTTAAATATAAAGAATTTAAAATAAAAAATAAAAAAAGTGCTATCTTACTCTAGGTAAAGTACTTTAAAATATAATTTTACTAAAAACGTTATTTAACCTTTTTTGTGGTCCCCAAGGTACTTAATTAGGAGATTAAATGTCATCAAAATTGGTGAGGTCATTTTTCAAAATATTTAGAAAAAACTAAAAAAGTACTGAAATAAAGTACTAATGTTTGTGGACGGATATGTACCAAAAACTAATCGTAGCGCTTCATTTTGTTTAAAAGTAATGGTAGGTTTTCAATTTCAATTCAATCGGTGCAACGGTGTGGAAAAAATCGTGGGCCAAAAAAACGATAACTTACATACATCCATCCACACGCACTTTCAAAAAAAATGGCACTTTTTGGCCTCTAGACGAGACCTCATGTAATTTTTGGCAAAACCGTCAAGTGCTAAAATTCAATCTAATTGAATACTTCAATTTGTAACCTTAATTGAGTCCATGGGTTTCGTAGTCTTTACCTGAGGACCCTTTGAAGTCGCGCTTGCCGCGAGACCGATTACAATACTTTACCCATGCTTCGCATTGGATAAAGTAAAAAAAATGAATTTTGACTATAATAAAATTAGAGTTAGGAACTTATCTTTGACAAAAATCAATTATTGCTAGAGAAGGTACTTGAACGTGGATGTAAAACTCCTTTTCTTAAAGAAGAAAAGTTTTTGTTTTCGCGAATAGAATAGATGTTAGAAGAGATGCTTTCTAAAGGATTTTAAATGGAATTATTAATTCTCTATATTTATCTCCAAGAGATGTCACGCATATCGTGATTTTCGACAATAACAGTAGGGAGGAAATGAAAATAAAGAAGCTGAATCATTTTTTGTACCAGTTTAATACTTCGTAGAACAATGAAAACAGACTGCTGCATTTATAAGCAAATAGACTTCGGATATATATATATATACCAGTTATTTCTTTTCTTGAAAAAAATACTTTTTGTTGCTACTCTAATGGCTACACCTAACAATCGGTCTTACAAACCACCTATAAATAACAAAAATAGTTTTTTCATTAGAGAAAACATAGTTTTTTACAGATTACTTGCGTTTTGAAAAACGTACAAATACGGCAGGCACCATGAGTCCAGTGGTAGTAAATACATCTAAAGTGAGATATACTAGAGCTTAACACTGCCGTGTAAAAGGTGTTAAATCACCGGACATTATAAGTGTGTGATCTCACAAACACGTTTGGGTTAAGGGTTACAATTTAAATTCGATTTTGATCAAAATAAAATAATTAAAATACAAATTTTATCTTGTTATTCGAAGTTTTGTATATATCGTAGGTATATATAGGTAGGATGCGAATATTCGAATAAATCATGTATAGAAAAACATATGCATATCTTCTTTTTTAATCGGTAAATTGGGTGTTGGTGGAAGCATCTTAATGAGAATGGGTAAATGGGTGTTCAATTTGTATGGTGCTATGATTGGGATACGGGTCACTTATTTGAAATAGGTATTTGATATAGTGAATCCGTATTAAATAAGATCTATTTATCTACTTTTGCTTAGATTTCATATGTCCCGAAATATAGTACTTGCTATATCCATTTGAGTAATCAACTAAATAAAAGCATTTACAATTAGAGAATTTTATTATAAAATAAAAAATAACAACAAAAAAAAAGTAAAAACAACGAAAAAAAAAAGTAAAAAGCAATAATAATATTGTTTTGTTAACTATGGCTACTACTATTGTCTACTATTTTAATTTACTGGATTTAATTATTATTTCTGTATTTCTACAATAATTAAAAATGTTTTGCTTTTGATCAAAGCAAACTTATTCAAATACAAAAGAGAAATTGTTTAAATTTAGTTGGATTTTAATTATTATAAATAAATATAATAGTATATAAGTATACCATAATAAATTAATTTTGCAGAGGCATATTTCTTTGTATTAATTATTTTTTTTAATTTTACGTTTTAAAAGTACCGAAGTTATACATTCAAAATATATATTACCGGATTAATTAATTTCTCTTTATTATAAACTTATTTATTATCAATTAAATAAGAATATATATACGATTAGAGAGAAATCCGCTAAGGGCGTTCTCTGCCTGATTCAAACATAAAGCATGCACTATACATATATACATATATATAGGTGTGTAACATAGCATCAAGTAGGAGGCGTCACTCTCATTGATTTCCTCTTACATTTGGCAAAAATATATATATG
>JALMQS010000237.1:0-56741 GCA_024734495.1 Forficula auricularia
ATGAGCGGTGTATATAATTGCAATGTAATGACTGTCAATCATTTTACATCGGGCAAACGGGCAGATCTTTCAATCAACGCCACGTTGAACATATGAGATCCTTCGTATCTACAGGTGAATAGTTTGAACCCAAATGCCCCCCCTCTTAGTTATACCTCGGTTTTTGCAGATCATTTGTTTGACCACAACCATTCACCTTCATCGACCAACCCCTCCCTTTACATTTATTCCAAAAGTAGGAAATTGGATTTATTGGAGTCAGCTGAAATTAAAAAGGCCATACACCTTAATCAAAACATCTTGAACAATCAAACAGACATCAAAACTTCACCAATAATTGACATCTTAATCAATGATATTTAATTTGAATTGGAGTGCGATGAGGGTGTGTGGTGGGTTTATTTTTAATTTTATTTATTTTTTTAAATAGAAAATGAGAGATTAAATTTTCGCTATGCACCCTCATTGCATTCTATAGTTTATTGCCTTTCTTTATTACACATACATAATTTTCGGCAACTTTCAAATATAAATATCTTTTCTTTGTCCCAGCCCTTTGTCCCTACATCTGGTCAGTCGGCTTTCTAAAGCCATTCCATCCATCCTTCTGATAATTCTTTCATATTTACACTATGTCATAAATAACTGTCCATCATATTAAAATTAAAATAAATTCTGTTCAAAATATCATGTTATCTTTAGTCAATGTTCTCCTGACGATGAGTTAAGAGCTCGAAATATATAGAGTAAACTAAAAAAATCTTTGTATTTTAATTTTTCTCCTTGTGAAACACCACCAACTCAAGATGAATGAAAGTGTGAACATGAGGTCAGATACACTGAATTTAAGTTGTATATATGATTTAGTTTTGAATCAGTGACGTTTCGATGGTCGATTTTTTATTTTTTATATTTTTTTATTTATTTTTTATTTTTTATTTTATTTTTTATTTTTGTTTATGTTTTTGTTTTTGTTATTTGTTTGTTTGTTTGTTTATTTATTTTTATGTTAACTCAAGATTGATAACTTAAATTTTTTAAATTGTTTTCTCGATGTTCTCACTATTTTATGTACGTTTAATTTGTTAATTGATTGAGGTGAGTGACATGTGGCATATCATGTATAGTTGTATTTTGAAATATGCATTAATTTAATTTTCCCAATCTATTTTTCTTGTACTTTTGTTTTTCAGCACTTGATAAAGTCCGAAAACGGACGAAACGTTGTGCAAAAATTAATAAAATATAAAATTTGTCCAAAACACCTATTAATTTATTAATTTTATTTTAATAGAATAAGTTTCGTCTTGTTTTTGAGAATTATAATAATTGAAGTACTCGAAAATAAGTAGAGTATTTAAATTCTCGCTATCAAACAATACAGTATTAGGTCATTCAATAAGTCCGTAGGATAACACATAGATGGCGTTACTAGAATTTTTCCATATGATTTTTATTTAGTACTAACCTTCAAACGGTACGTGTATAAATTTGACAGCAATCTGACTATTGATTCGTGAGTTATAGCATTTTGTGTGAAGCAACTTTTGTTATTGAAAAAAAAGCGAATTTCGAGTTTTAATAAAGCATTGCTTTTTGATGAAAAGAAATACAGTGGAAACCAAACAATGGCTTGATAAACATTATCCGAACTCTGCTCCATCGAAACAAAGGCAGAGAAGTGGATTGCTGAATGTAAACGTGGTCGTATTTTGGGTGGTTAGTTTTTACATTTCTAGCCCTAAGGGGGTCCACAGAATATGTATAAAAAATTTGGTTGAGTTTGGTCAAAAGGGCTATAATTTTCTTTTTTGACCCTCCTCCCAATTTAGGTGGATAGTTTTTGCATTTCTAGCCTTTTGGGGTCCACATAATATGAATACAAAATTTGTTTGAGTTTGGTCGAAAGGGGTAGAATTTTCATTTTTGGCTATCCTCCGGTTTTGGGTGGTTAGTTTTTGCATTTCTGGGGGTCCAAAGAATATGTATACAACATTTGGTTGAGTTTGGTCAAAAGGGCTAGAATTTTCATTTTTGATCCCCCATCCCTTTTTTAACCGACTTCAAAAAAGGAGGAGGTTCTCTATTCGACTGAATTTTTTTTTTTTTTTTTTTTTTTGTGCCTATGTTACCTCATATCTCCGCCAATTGTCAACCGATTTTGAAATTTTTTTTTGCATTGGGTCCAGTCTAGCTTCCGATTGGTCCCATTTTTTTTTCGATTTTTTTTCATAGGTATTAGACCTTTTTTATTAGGTTTGTTTAGACCTAACCACTTTGTTTGATGAACCGATTTCGATGGTTCTTTTTTTATCCGAAAGGGGGTGTCTTAGGGATGGTGTCATATTAATTTGGTCAAGTTTTGATGATATGATCACTATTAATAACATCACTAAAAAGAGAAAAATAAAAATTTTTAAGAAAAAAATAAAAACCGACTTCAAAAAATTAAATGCAACAAATAAAATACACTAAAAGGTATAAAATAATTATTATCCTATTTAGTTACAACTAAACGACGAAATATTAACACGAAATTACTTTTTGAATTCGGTACCAAACAAACTATACCTATAAGCGAGCATATCCTCCAAACGTACTAAGTAAGTCCGTCGAGTGCGATTCATAAAAGGTAAATGTTTGGCACCGACTTCAAAAAGTAATTTCGTGTTAATATTTCGTCGTTTAGTTGTAACTAAATAAGATAATAATTATTTTATACCTTTTAGTGTATTTTATTTGTTGCATTTAATTTTTGAAGTCGGTTTTTATTTTTTCTTAAAAAATTTTTTCGTCTGAAATAATGGTTAAAACACATTTTAAAAAAATTCATTTTATGTTCTTTTCAAAAAAATATTCAGTTTTCTTCTAGTTAAATTATTTCATTTTTTTATACCTCTTCAAAATGTGGTAGTACTTTATGCCACACCCTGCCAAACATATTTATGTAAAAAATCAGAACTACCTCAAAACTTTCCTAATAAAAACACAATTTGACTGGACTATCACTAATAGTTCATGACAAATAAAACAGTGTATATATTAAAACTCAAGTAGATAGTGGATGAATCATTATCAGATTTCTATAAGCTATTTAATTGATAATTATCCTTACTGTAAAATACAAGTGCAAATTATTGGTGGAGATATTTTATTGATAGAGATATCAGTTGCGACAAACCAGTCTTAGAATTATATTGATGATAGCCTCTAATGATGACGAAAGAACTTTACCAAAAGCAAAAAAGTGTTTTTGAAAAAAAAAATGTCCAACAAGATGTATAACAGAGAGCTTGACAAGATAAGTAAATCTAATTAGCTTAATTGAAAATGGTGAAAACAGAATAAAAATCTCAATATTGGAATTTGTTGTTGTTGTTTTTACACGCTTTATTTCAGCTTCGCCTGTATGTATGTATGTATTTATTTTTGTAACAATGTGACTTTTGTCCTGTTAAATTCCGCAAACATTTCTCTATAAAAATAATTATTTACCTACTCAATTTAAATGATATAATATGTAAACCAATCGACTTGATTGGGGAATAATGGAATTGAAATAATTATCGGAAAAGAGGTTTTTTTATCTAATTAGATTTTTCCTCTTATTAAAAACAAGGACTAAAGATGAATAAGGACACTCGATGGCGGAGAAGTAATCTCCGAAATCGAAGCAAAAATACAATGTATACATTAATTAATGTAAAATAATTGGTTTAATAATAATGATATAATATGGGACGGAAGAGATGATAATTGACCAATCGACTTGATTGGGGAATAATGGAATTGAAATAATTATCGGAAAAGAGGTTTTTTTTCTTTAATTAGTTTTTCCTCTTATTAAAAACAAGGACTAAAAAGATGATCAAGGACACTCGATGGTGGAGAAGTAATCTCCGAAGTCGAAGCTAAAATACAATGTATACATTAATTAATGTAAAATAATTGGTTTAATAAAATTTATAAAAAAAAAAAAAAATAAATAATATGAATATAATAAAAATAAATAAATTTAATTCTGTTAAATTTCGCAAACTTTTTTCTCTATAAAAAAATTAAGACTAAAAAGTAAAAAAATAAATTATATTTAAAAACAACTAAAAAACAAGCTACAAGTACAAAATAATGTAAGTAATACTTAACAAAAAAAAGTGTGGGGCACTTTGTAGAAAACTAGAAATTAATTAAAAGTAGATGATTCTGCGCCCCACACTTTTTGATTAAGTATTACATTATTTTGAACTTTTTAGAAGCATGTTTTTTAGTTTTTTTTAAATATATTTTGACATTATTTTTGCGTATAGTTTGAGTTTAAAAACATTTGTAAAGCAAGCCATGAATAAATAAAATATTTCTTTTTTTTATAGTTATTTTTATTGTTGTTTGTCAAACCGAATGGCATTGCCGTAAAGGCCAGGTAAAAGGTTGCACACAAATTTTGAACCTTGACAATACCTACGTTTAGCCGAGGAAGGACCGACCGACCATTCTATTTGTTCTTTGAGATTTTATGACTGCATAGGTAATATCTAAATTGGCGAGTTTGGAAAATATTTTAAGAAAATCGGTATAAAATTAAAATGTAGGAAAATCAAATAATTTCTATTCACTGTTTTAAGATAATGGAGATATAAAACATCTATTATAATAATGGGCTAGAGGCAGCACTACTGCCGAAAGAAGCGCTCTCTTGTGTTTATTTATTCAAATAATTTGGGAAAATTCTAACAAATATAGTACATATTATATTGTTTTGTTTTTGTTTTTATTTATTTAACATGGAAATATTGTATTATACATCTTAGACCATGAAAGATATAGACACGCCCTCTGCTACTCTCCACACAGAGTGAAGTGAGGCCAACATCGCCTACAGATGACGTCACGTTCTCGCATAAATATTTTGGTTATATTAATTTAATATTAATTTGCGATTATTGGAATCCAAAATAAATAATCTAAACTACGATAAATTTATCTCAATGTATAATAATTCCTATTGTGGCCATGCTATTTCTGGGGTTTCCTGCCTACAGATGACGTCAAGTTCTATGTTGGCCTCACCAAATCGACACCAGGGCGTGTCTATATCTTTCATGGTCTAAGTTATACATATATATATGTTTAAATAAATAATAATAATAGTAAACAAACAAAAATGACGTATAAACATTTAATAAATATTCCTATTATGTATACATTTTGGTCGGCAGTTGGCGCTAAAGTCGTGACGCACGGTCCCTATAATGGGCTTATATGACGACGACGTGATCTCACTGATTGGCCTTGCTTTGGAGTTAAATAAATATGGGGGAATTCAAAAATAATTTAAAATCTAAAATTTTCAAACAAAAATACTGGAAATTTGAGGGAGGGGGGGGGGGGATTATAAATTATTTTATTACTACCTGTAGTAGAGGATTCGCTTATCGTTTTATAGAATGTTCTGTCCGTAGGTCAAGCTTGAATCATTTGCCAATAGATGGCAGTGCTAACGCTTGAATTACTTAGAGGGCTTCCCTAAATTACGTGAGGCGTTTAGGGAGGTCGAGCAAAATCTGGCGACATCTCACCGGGGGGGGGGGTATAAAAATCGCCAAAATCGCCCCATGTAATTTAGGGAAGCCACCTTTATAGTTGGGGATAGGGTCAGTGGTGGTGAAAGATGGAGGAGGGGGAGTGTTCAAGTGACGAGGGGGTTCAGGGGGCTTCTTCTTGGCTAGCAAGATGCCCACCCAAGGCGGGCTTTGCAGCTGGTTTAATAGATAATCAAACTAAATCCGTGATTGTCTACCGAATTCTTTTGAAGTAGTCGGTAAAAACAGTCAAGGAATATTTATTTCCAGATCTGTTAAGCAAGTTCAAAAGGTAATAGTAAATTTTTCGGGTCTGTGGATGTGACCTCGGATATCTTCTCTCACCCCGGAGATTCCCAGACCAATGCTATCGTATGCAGCATGTTCCTTCCTCGGGGCCAGGACTTATTTGGTATCGAGCCCTAAACGAGCCGGGAATAGCAGCTCCTCAGCTTCTTTCTCCACGACACATTGACATGGGATTTCAGGCTAAATTCAGCCAGCCCTAGGTTGCCTCCAAGTGCATCAGACAAATGCTGCGAGAAATCAGATGCATTCGGCATGGCGAGATGAGCGAAAATAGCCTGCACACATGTTCCAGACATTCTCTCTCAAATGGAAGTCAACAGCCGGGGGGGGGGGGGGCTGCACTGGGTGTTTATAAAAAATTTATTAACTCATATGGTTGGTGCTTTAAAAAAATATTAAGTTTAAAATGGATAGAATAATGTAGACATGTTATCTAATTACACGCTTTTTACACGTTTCACCTGTATGTATGTATGTATGTTTATTTATTTATCTATGGATCAATGTGACTTTTGTTCTGTTAAATTTAAATTTGTAAAATTTTAAAAACACTTTCAATAAATACTATGGGTCAATCCATTTCAAATCACCATGCAATGTTGCCCAACATTTTTTATTTTCCATATTTTTACCTTACCATACAGTGTAAAGTATTGTAATCGAGCATGAAAAAAGTGGTTTTTTTTTTACTTCTTTTTTTCGAAATATTTAAAAAACGGCTGAAACTATTTCGATTAAAAAAATTGAGTGAAACCATGGCATTTCGATCTACAAAAAAGCTCTAATAAGTGAACATCGAAAAAATTATATTTTTTGAGATAATAATTGTTTTGTCAAAATATCTGTTAGTTAATCTGTGCGTTACCAAATTTGTGGACGTGCTAGCTCAAAAACTAGTGTGAATTTCGAAACCAAATTTCACACGTAGTTTTGGTCCATTGAGATTAAGAGCTGATTAGATTTTGGTGCACATCGACCCAAAATTAAGGGGGTTCGAAGGGGGGTTAAAAATTCAAAATCTAGGTCGTTTGAGCAAACTCAACCAAATTTTGTATACATAATCAGTGGACCCCCAGAAGTCTAAAAATGTTAAATCTAACCGCCCAAAATGTGGGAAAGGTCAAAAAATAAAATTTTTGGCCATTTACCAAACTCAACCAAATTTTGTATAAATAATCAGTGGGTCCCCAGAAGTCTAAAAATGCAAAAACCAACCGCAGAAAATAGGGGAGGGGGGGGGGTCAAAAAATGAAAATCTTGGCCATTTACCAAACTCAACCAAATTTTTTATACATAATCAGTGTGCCCCTAAAAATGCAAAAATTATCCCCCTCCCCTACATGATTATAAGTAATTTTATTAAATATTAATGTAAGTGAGGGGCCAGGTTGTATGGTAAAGTCAAGTGGATGGCCACATCAGAACACGTCAGCTTATTTATCATGAGTTTTATCATCAGTCACAAAATACTACTTGACAAAAATTTATATGTCATAGTTTTTTTTGGCAGCCATTTTTAAAATAGTGGTTGGGCATATTTTAATAAAAAAAAAACATGGTTTCCAACTATGAAAAGAATAAATGAAACATCACCAGAAGAAGCTGAAATGAAAATATATTATCCGCTATGTTTAAATATCAATTGATAAAAAATCTAATGTTAGATTTGAAAAAATAACCTAAAATTCTATGATGAATTTATCGATAAATTTTTTCAATTTTTAAAAAGTAAGCGATGAATAAAATAAAATTTAAATAAGCTGACGTGTTCTGATGTGGCCATCCACCTGACTTTACCATACAGCCCGGCCCCTCACTTACATTTAATATTTAATAAAATTATTTATAATCATGTTGGGGGGGGGGGTTAGTTTTTGCATTTTTAGACTTCTGGGACCCACTGACTATGTATACAAAATTTGGTTGAGTTTGGTAAATGACCAAGATATTCATTTTTTGACCCTCCGCCCCCCCCCCCCGTTTCGGGCGGTTAGTTTTTGCATTTTTAGACTTCTGGGGACTCGCTGATTATGTATACAAAATTTGGTTGAGTTTAGCAATGGCCAAGATATTCATTTTTTGACCCCCCTCCCCCCCCCGTTTCGGGCGATTAGTTTTTGCATTTTTAGACTTCTGGGGACTCGCTGATTATGTATACAAAATTTGGTTGAGTTTGGTAAATGGCCAAGATTTTCATTTTTTGACCCCCCCTCCCCACATTTTGGGCGGTTAGATTTTGCATTTTTAGACTTCTGGGGTCCACTGATTATGTATACAAAATTTGGTTGAATTTGCTCAAACGACCTAGATTTCTAATTTATAACCCCTGGGTCGATATGCACCAAAATCTAATCAGCTCTTAATCTCAATGGACCAAAACTACGTGTGAAATTTAGTTTCGATATTCACACTAGTTTTTGAGCTAGCTCGTACACAAATTTGGTAACGCACAGACTAACTAACACACATTTTGACAAAACAATTATTATCTCAAAAAATATAATTTTTTCGATGTTCACTTATTAGAGCTTTTTTGTATACCTAAATGCCATGGTTTCGCTCAATTTTTTAAATCTAAATAGTTTCAGCCGTTTTTTAGATATTTTGAAAAAAAAAGAAGGAAAAAAAAACACTTTTTTCATGCACGATTACAATACTTGACCATACCCTGTATGGTAAAGTAAAAAAATGATGGTCTCTATTTTTTGGGCAGCATCCCCTGAGGTTGAAAAGTCACCGCCCGCCACTGGTTTAGACATATTGGTAAGAGCAATGTTCAAAGGCTAAAATCATTTTTGTTTGGTCATTTTAATGAGCATATTTAACATAAATTAATATAATAAATAATCTTTAAATTATATACTTAGTTTTTTTTTTTTTTTTTTTAGATATTTTTAACTTCCAGGAACTTTTTCATGAATACATTTATAGATCCTTTAATTGGTTTCATTAAGGCGTCTTTAGCAAATATTTACACTTTATAACATCTCACGCTGTTTTTTTTTACTTATATAGTCCATTTAAGTTAGTTTCGAGATTAAAAATTACAACTTTGAAGATATCCCTACAACATTAGGTACTATTAAAATTTAAAAAAATTTAAAAAACACGCTTCTAAAAAGTACAAAATAATGTAATACTTAATCAAAAAGTGTGGGGCGCAGAAACAAGTACTTTTAATTAATTTCTACAAAGTGCCCCACGCTTTTTGATTATTACATTATTTTGTACTTTTTAGAAGCGTGTTTTTTAGTTTTTTTTAAATATAATTTAATTTTTTTATTTGTTAGTCTTAATTATTTTTATAGAGAAAAGTTTGCGGAATTTAACAGTATGAGAAATGTATTTATTTTTATATAATTTCATTTAAATTGAGTAAACAATTATTTTTATAGAGAAAAGTTTGCGGAATTTAACAGTATGAGAAATGTATTTATTTTTATTTTTAAATAATTCTATTTGGGGGGTCGGGTAGGCTAGGGGTTAGCGTGTCAGCCTGCTAACCAAGTGGACCCGGGTTCGAATCCGACTCCAGGCATGCGGCTAAAACCTGACCCTGGGGGGTAGAGACAAATTTAAAAAATAAAATAATTAGTATCGTAAATTGGCTTATGGCTAGAAAGGCCGAAAACCCAAAAAAAAAAATAATAATAATAATAATAATTCTATTTAAATTGAGTAGGTAAACAAATATTTTTATAGAGAAATGTTTGAATATTGTTTCATATTCTTTAAATTTGCTAACGTTAAAAAGCTCTATAAATTTTAAATTTTATATAACTTTAAATAAATTAGTTGTATAGTATTTATTGGAAATGTTTTTAAAATTTTGCCATTTTTCAAATATAACACGGAAGAAAATACTATTGACTTTTTGGAATTTGCTGGATGCGCCGCATCCATGGACTGCACGCCACTGGTCTAAACCCGGATTTAAACCTACATATACATTCATGCATGCAAATTTATTTATTTATGAGACAATCAAAGTTATGTCTTCCTTTTTATATAGTTTAATGGATGTAACGCTTAGAAACAAATTGTAAATGAGCAAAATACGGTTTTCGCTTGAAGGACTTCGCGTGGGCGTTTTCATTGATTGAAAATTCAGCGTTGCTTTTTTCCTTCCAAAAAAAAAAATATATTCCCCAGGTGGCCGCTATATTCGTTCAAAGAAAATCTTATGTTATTATATTAAACGAGCAATTCTTGTATATATAAAAATATAAACGGCTCTAACGATTGGATGAAATTCAAGGTTTAGGGGGTGGTTAAATTCAAATTGGACCATTGCCGGGGTTCGAAGCTTCTCTTCCTCCACCCTTCTGTCCCCCGCCTCTCTGGAGGTGATGGGACGTTCTTGGTCGCCCTTGAACTCAAACTCTGATTCGTCATTGAGCGTACTCATTTTCTTACTTTTTTGCTTGCTTACCCTTATCTTTTTATCTGATTTACATACGACAACCCTTGCTTACTCTTAATACCCTTCTCTCTCGGATCTGACTCCTGTTAATCTCCTAGACCATTCTCTCTCTTCACCTACTCCCGGTTTAACTACAATTCTACCCATTCTATCCGGCACAGCCCCTATTACCTACAGTCCACTAACATCAAGCTTTATAAATCCCCTTTTTGGATTTAATCAGGCGGTTTTTGGGTTGACAATTCGATCTGTCACGGTCTCATCTTCGGCTAAGTTGTTTTTGATGGGTTTTTTGGTAATTGAAATAAATGGTTGTTTGAATAAAAATTTATAATTACATTTTAATTCAATATTTCCTTTTAATTATTAATTAGTTTTTTAATTTTAAATTTCACTAATAGATCAACCCAAATATTTTATATATTAAAATATGCCAATTTAATTAATTAAATCATGGAATGAATGAGAGGTGGGGATTGGATTGGGATTTTTTAACCAACCGACTTGATTGGGGAATAATGGAATTGAAATAATTATCGGAAAAGAGGTTTTTTTATCTAATTAGATTTTTCCTCTTATTAAAAACAAGGACTAAAGATGAATAAGGACACTCGATGGTGGAGAAGTTATCTCCGGAATCGAAGCAAAAATACAATGTATACATTAATTAATGTAAAATAATTGGTTTAATAAATTTAATTAATTAAAGGATGGGGGGGGATGAAGAGTACGGTGAGTGAGGAAACCAATCGACTTGATTGGGGAATAATGGAATTGAAATAATTATCGGAAAAGAGTTTTTTTTATCTAATTAGATTTTTCCTCTTATTAAAAACAAGGACTAAAGATGAATAAGGACACTCGATGGTGTAGAAGTTATCTCCGGAATCGAAGCAAAAATACAATGTATACATTAATTAATGTAAAATAATTGGTTTAATTAATTAAAGGTAATTTTCTATAAAATAATTTATGAGAATATCAATTTCCTTCTCTTAAAAAATCCGACAATTCGTAGGATCGTGCCTCCTTCTTCACGATTTAAAAGGGTCAACGAAAGAACCTCCGTGTTTATTAATATTATCATTAATTGCAATTACATTCAAAACTTTGTGGTCAGTGATACATCTTGATGATGGCCTTAGCGTGTGTAAACGTTGTTAAAAATTTAAATTAAGTTTTATTTTATTTTGGCTGCGATTAATAATAGACCTTTTTACCGGAATTTAAAATTAAAAATAATATTAATATATCTCGATTTTACTGAATCAAAAAATTACCGAGCATCGCTATATTATTTATGAGATTATTTAATCAATGCAAGTTTTCTGGTTTAAAAGAATTGATAATAAATTATATCGGAGAGCTGAAATGGGAGTGTACAAGCATGTTCAGGTTGATAATTAAAGAAAAAAAAATGTATAGGGCATCACAGAATTAAAATATTAGTAAGCTAGATACGACCGTCATAATTATTAGACTAAAGAGAGATAGAGAAAGAAGAAGTTTAAAGAAAAGAAAAAAAAAGTAAAATGAGAAAAAAAAATGTGATGATTCAAAAATCGAACTAATGATAGGTTTCGTGAGAAAAGAGGAAATGGACAAATGAGAAACAACCGAAGAGATTTTAAATGACACCGTATAAAAATATTTTATGAATAGGGAGTATATAATTATAGGAAGATGAAAGAATATTATTCTTAAAATATTTTGATTAATATAATTGGTCATTTAAAAATAATTTCATCAAGACAATATTACATAGATCTTGTATAAAAAAAAACAGTTGATATTATATTGGGGGCAGCGAGCTCAGTCATTCTTTATTTAGAACGTTTTCAAAAGAAAAATCAGTCATCCTCAATGAGACACCACTCTTAGAAAGCAATTTTCTCCTCATATATGTATGATGATTAATTTATCAAGTATTTTTTCAAGTGAATAAATTAAAATCTGAATCTTTTATTATATTAAACGAGCAATTTTTGTATATATATAGAATCGGTTTTTCGAAAACGGAGCTAACAATTTGGATGAAATTCACGGGTTAGAGGGTTTTTGGGGTTGACAATTCGATCTGTCACGGTCTTATCTTCTGCGAAGTTGTTTTTAATGGGTTTTTGTTAATTGAAATAATTATTCACAGCTGGTTGTTTGAATAAAAATGTATAATTACATTTAATTAATTGGTTTTTAAATTTTATATCTCACTTGTAATTCATTATAAATATTATTATATGTTAGAATTTGCCAATTTAATTAATTGAATTATAGGATTGAGAAACCAATTCGATTACTTGATTGGGGAATAATGGAATTGAAATAATTATCGGAAAAGAGGTTTTTTTATCTAATTAGATTTTTCCTCTTATTAAAAACAAGGACTAAAGATGAATAAGGACACTCGATGGTGGAGAAGTAATCTCCGGAATCGAAGCAAAAAATACAATGTATACATTAATTAATGTAAAATAATTGGTTTAATAAAATTTATAAAAAAAAAAATATTTAATTAATTGGATGTATTTTTTATTGAATTAAATTAAAAAATGGGGGGGGTCGATAGGGCTAGTCGGTAGCGTGACAGCGAGCTAACCAGGAGACCGGGTTCGAATCCGACTCCGAGGCGGCCAGCCAAAATCTGACCCCCGGGGGTAAGAACCAAATTTTAAAAATATATCTAGTATCGTAATTAGGCTTTATGGCTAGAAGGGCCGAAAAGCCAAAAAAAAAAAGTTAAAAAAATTAATATATCACTTTGAACTAAAGGAAAAAATTACCGAGCAACGCGTGTTCCAGGTACTTAAATGTTTATATGTCATTTTTTGTTTACTATCGTTTGAAAAACAGCATAAATTTCAAGGTTCACAGTTTGTCTGCTGAAAAAAAAGAAACCCTATCGAACAAACATATGTACCTAAGTGAAACCCTACCATACTGCTTTCCAAGAATCTCACCCGTTTCTCAACCGACTAGGGTCGTATGATCGGTTTCCAAATGAAAGAGATTTTTAATATAGTCAATAGACAAATATCGAAATCACACCCACTCACTCAGATAGAGTATATGACCTATCTCTCGGGTATCTGATGCACAGTCAAGCAATCCTCTCGAATGCTGGAGATCCCTAATATGCCTGTCGTACGTGCAACCCTTTAACCCGGCACATTCGCGCTACACAGTGAGGGTTCTTAAAACTAGCCAAAACACACCTACGCCAGACTATGCATCAGAGTAATACACTTGACATTGCATCCTCTAACCAAGACAGTCGGCAATATCCATAATAACATGGGGTTTTTGAAATTGAAATATCAATTTTTATTTCGGGCAAAGTAATTGGTTCCAAAAAATTGAAACTCTGTAGACTTTATCCTTATAAATATATAGTAGCTATCCCTTAGAATTTTTACAGACTTTTAGCTATTATAATTTTGGAGTTGAAAACAACACTAAGATATAGCAGTGTTTTATCTAGCTGTAACTCCAAAATTATAATAGCTAAAAATCTGTTAAAATTCTGAAGGATAGCGTATCATTATAAGAATAAAGTCTTGAAGGAGACAATAAAAGAGTGATCTTCTGCTGGAATTTATAAATTTTATTTATTTATAACGAGACTATAGTTTGGATGGCTTTGCCCTCTTCATCAGTCTATTACAATGTATTCATCAGGAATTAATTTCTATGAATTCTCAAATTTAAGAATTTTGACTTAAGCCACTGACAGTGGCTGTCATCTGAATTGGCCATCCTAATCCCCTCCATTTACTCATCTACCCTGTGTTAGTGGTAAAAAGCATTTGCTTTGCGACATACAACCAGCCCTTAGATGGGAAACTTGCATCGCTGTGCGGTGAGATAGAGACTTTGAACTTGGGGGGATATTACTCGAGCCTTTATCAGAGTAAAAAATTCGAAAATTCCCAAAAATAAAGACCACCCTAATGTGCACACATACATAATATGTTTATTTTGTAAAATAATAAATTTTTAAACCTGCTTCTACTGTTAATGAACATTTTTCAAAAGCATTCTTGTGTCGTTTTTTGACTATTTTGCGGGTTATCCGCGGTTACCGAGCCACCCAATTCCGCAGATAAACGAGAGTTTACTGTATTTGAAATGTGTAGATGAGAAATTTACGGTTTTTTCTAGTTAAGAAAAAAAATAGTTTGTTTAAAATTTCATTGGATTTACAATAAAATAAAATGGAAATATTGAAGAAAAATCCACTTTCGATGTAATGTAGAAACCTAATCTTTAGATCTTTAGATATAGCTACTTTGATTAAGCACGAAGAGGCCTTGAATAAATATATAAAGGGATTCTATCTCGACGAAAACAAATTATTATTTTGTTTTTGTTTTTGTTTTTGAGAAGGAAAAAAATGGATAAGAATGTTAAATGAAATAGAAGATGTTGGAGAAGAATAATATAAATGTGTTTCTTGTCAACATTTTTATATACATAGTATATCTTTCGAGATATATCTGTGTAACTAAATGTAAAGTATAACTAAGTATATCTCTATGGGAAATGTTGGGTGTTCAGATACTACTTGGATTTCAGATGACTAGAAAGAAGATTTGGAAAAGACATAAAAATGGATAGGAGATAAATTTATTGATGATTTCGAAGGTTATTGCGATTTGAACTAACCATAGAATAAATTAAAATATGATGAAAATTTGATTAGTAGGGTACGTTTCATATCATGTAATCGAAACAAAAAAGAAATTGCTTTACATTTATTTGTATGAAAACAGACGATATTTTCATATAAAAAAACGCCACTAGATAACAAAGCAAGCGGGATTTTTATGTTTTAATTAATATAATACAGGATGAGGCGCGGTCACTTCCTTATTTTAAAAAAACATAACACAAAAAGGTATTGACAGTATAGATTTAATTCTTTTTTCTGTATACAGGGGTACATTCAAAATTTTATTTCATTAAGTTTTAAAAACGACATCTCAAAGTGGCCACCGACCTCGTCAATTCACTGAGAGGGGGCTAAATCTGGCGATCGCGTTTGTAAGCATGATTGAGGAGTTTTTTCTACCCAAACTCGAAGAAATGGATGTGGGGGTTGCGTGGCTACAACAGGATGGGGCCCATGAATCTCTTGTGGAAACAGTTTCCCGAACGGTTCATCTCTCTTAGGGCCGGTTGTATGTCGTAAAGTAAATGCTTTTTACCACTAACCAAGGATAGAAAGTAAATGGAGTGACTGGGATGGCCAATCAGATCCCAGACACTGAAAGTTCCTGTCATCTGATTGGCCATCCCAGTCCCTCCATTTACCATCTACCCTGTGTTAGTGGTAAAAAGCATTTACTTTGCGACATACAACTCTCCCTTAGGGGTGATCTTCAGTGGCCAGCGCGATCACCAGATTTAGCCCCTCTGACTATTTCCTGTGGGGCTACCTTAAATCTTTGGTTAACACGATTGACCCTTGGTCAGCTGAAGGACAATATTCGTAAAATTATTGGATAAAAATACTTGGTAGGTTTCACATTAAGATATAAAAAAATAAAACGAATTTATTTTTAGAGAATCTTTAATCTCGATATATATATTTCGGGTGACTAACCCATCTTCAGGAGATACAGAAAGTAACTGTTTTTTTTTTAGTAACTGACCTGAATAAGTCGAAATTGAATACAAGTCAATGGTAAAATTTATTTTTTAAGATAACAAAAGGGTAAACATTTAAAATTAGTGGAGGGAGAAAAGGTAGGAAGTCTACTTTGGAATAATTTTGAAAAAAAAAAATTTATTTTAAATTTAATTAATTTTGAAAAAAAAGACAATATTCGTGCTGCTTTGCCGACAGATATGCTGGAAAAAGTGGACAGAAATTTGAAAATTCGGTTATCTCACTGTATTGACGAGGACGGTGGCCACCTTCGAGATGTCGTTTTTAAAACCTAATGAAATAAAACTTTAAATGTATCCCTGTATACAGAAAAAAGAATAAAATCGATACTGCCAATTCTATTTGTGTTATGATTTTTTAAAATAAGTAAGTGACCGCGCCCCACCCTGTATCACTTTCAAATATATTAATATACTCATTTTGTTGAAGATTTATTAAATCTATTCAAACTACCAAATCTGAATAAAATCGATTTAATTTTATTTACCCTTACCCTAAGAAAGAGTCTACTCTGGTATCAGGACCGCCATGTTAAGACAAAACTGCGCCCGTGGGGCAAACAGAACGAAATTAAATAATTTGGTAGATCCACTGACGTGTAACAAATAAAATTATTTACTCATATTTTATTTTATTTTAAATTATTTAATTATATATTTTTATTAAACAGGTTTTATTATTTTTCCCACCTTTCCGGGGTAGGATTGTGGCGCCCCATAAAATCTAGCACCTGTGGCGCCTTCGTCACAAAACACAGCCCTAGCTGGTATATTATTAACTATAAATATATTCAAAAAATTGATGTTGAAAAAAGGTTCAAAAAATTGAATGAACTGTAACGTTGACTCATGACATGGAGACACAAGTATAATATTGAAGTTTTAGCAAATCAGTCAGGTCCTACAACTCAGCCTGAATGAATACTACAATTTGTGGCTTTATGATTGAGACCATGAGTTCCGCAGGCTTTACCTGAGAACCCTGAGACCGATTACAATACTTTATCGATCTGTGCTTCGCTAGATATGGATAAAGTAAAAAGCTCTGGTGTAAAAAATTTGATCTTGTACATTACATAAATAGTACCTTGGCATAACTTCTTTGTTTATGAACCGATTTGAATGATTCCTTTCTACGTTAGGATCAGTATAGCTCCAAGATATTCAAAATACCTAACTATTTATTTATTTTATATATGTTCAGGCTTTTTGCCATGTGGACCGATTTAGATGATTCTTTTTTTATTGGAAAGGGGGTACCTGTATTCAGTATAGTTTCCGAATGGTAAAAAACTAAATTTAATTGGTTTTGGATCTTTTTTGTCAAGCATGTTCACTCATAACTTTTTTGTTTATGAACTGTTTATTTCTTTTTATAAAAATTATGAATTATAAATTAATAATTTAAATTTCCTAATTTTATTAAATTTTATTTATCATGAACAAATAGTGGAGTTTTAAAATAATAATTTAAATTTTATAATTTTAATATATTTTATTTGTCATTAACTATTAGTGGGTTTGAAAATTAAAGTTTCACTACTTCTGTAAACTTATCTGAATGAGGTTCACACATTTTTTTAATTTTAAAAATCCTCTAATAGTTCATGACAAATAAAATTACTCTATGCACCATTGGTATCTGTTAGCGCTGACTGGTAGTCAAAATAAAAACTAACACATGCGGGTCATATTTATTTTTAATTTATAAAGATAATTATTTAGAAAAAAAAGATATATTATTAGTTTGTTTATTTTTAATAGATTGTTGTTTAGGTACTTTTTTTATGACTTTTCAGCTTTTCTAGCCATAAGCTAATTTACGATACTAATTACTTTCTTAAAATTTGTCTCTACCCCGGTGCCAGGTTTTAGCCGGATGCCTCGAGTCGGATTCGAACCCTGATCCAGTTGGTTAGCAGGCTGACACGCTAACCCCTAACCTACCCGACCCCCATTGTTTAGGTACTATTTAATTCAATATTTATTTAAATATTCTTAGGCATCTCAATTTTTAAAAAGTATCCTAGGCATGATTGATAACTGTGCAGCTTACCCGTTTGTTTTAGTTATATTTTTGACCACGAGATGCGTAATGGTAAGAATCACTTATACCAATATCCTATACTACTAAAGCGCATTTGCTGCCTGCCTCTGTATGTTTCTATGTACCTATATCGATCCCCCAACAAAAACAGTCGTCATGGTTACCAATTTAAATGGAAATTATACATATATATATATATATATATATAATTAAGGTTTTGTCTGCTGCACATTGGGGTGGTGGTGTGGGTGGGGTGGAGTGGGTATGCGGGGTGGGTTTCTAGGGGGAGTGAGGTTCGAGAGAGTGGGGGTCCAGGGGTCGTCATGGTTACCAATATAAATGAAATTATCTATATATACTAGTATATAAAATTAAGGTTTTGTCTGTACATTGGTGTGGTGGGGTGGGTTTCGGGGTGAGGGTCAGGGGATAGCTCCTGGCTCAGCAAGCGAGGCAGATCCAGGGGGGAGGGGGCGACCGCCCCCACAGAGGCCGTGCTGACGGGATGCAACACGCAGAGGCCAAAAAGCATGACCAAATCGACAGGGAATTTATAACAATATTTTTATTATTTTAATGAACTTAAAATATGAGATATGAAATTTGTAAAAAAATAACATTTATTTTTTTTTAAAATTTTAAAATTGAAAATAAAGCTCTATATGTGTGTGGGAGAGGGGGCGGCGTCTCCGCCCCCCGCCTGGACAATTCGATCGCGGCACTACTTTCGAGATAAAAGTAGATATTATATACATCATCAGGCACCTTATATACATTCTATTATATATATACATTCTCCCCCCCCATAAAAAATTCCTGGATCCGCCCTGGCTAGCGAGAGGGCTGCCGAAGGCGGGCCTTGCAGATAGTCAATAAATAAAATAATCTGAGAAATGTTGAATGTATATTTTATTGTAAATCAATAAGAGTAGAATAAGCTTATTTATAAATGATAAAATATTATTTCACGTATGATTTTTCATCTTGAATTAAAATATTTGCACAAGTAATAATTTATTCGCTGCCTAAGCTTCTTTTTGGTCCCTTCTATTATTTTTTCTTGGTATTATATTATCGATAAACGTTATATTCTTTCTCAGCTACCCTTGACATAATTGTTAAATGATTTTTATCTGCAAATTTATTGCCAAAGGCTAGTCACTTTTCAATGGGCTCAAAATGGCTCATCTCTAATACCTACCAGATAAAGGAGTTAAAAATGTTATTGCCAAACAGAAATAAATTCATCTTGCCAATAAAACATTTTAATAGCGGGGATTTCCTAAATCTGTCTGTCTGTCCCCTTTGACTAAATCACTTTGATTCATCCTCCTCAATACTCTTCACATAAACTGATCCTTTCCAAATCTCTCAAGATATATTTTTATCCTTGTCTGCTCGCTCTGCTCCTTTATTATATGCATAAGTAAAGGGAAAATTTTATTATCACTTTGATAAAAAATTTTCTAAATTGGAAATAAAATTCATAGACTTCATGAATTTATTTTTTAATTATTTCTTATACCTTTCTATTTAAAATGGAATTAATATTATTTTATATTAGAATTACTAATAGATATTTAATTAGTAATGAAGCTGTTGAAGCTTTTATTTTTGTGATTAATTTGATTAAAGTTTGAATTTTTATTTAAATCACACTATCATTAATTATAATTATTTATTGAACACGAATCACATAATACAATAAAAGTACGACGTTTGGATCAACTTATTCTGCGACCGTTTTCAAGTATCACCCACTACGATTATAAGTTAACTGATATTTAAATAAAGTAAAAGAAATTTAAAAAAATTAAAAATATAAAATTCTAGGTAGGGTTCACAAAAATAAAAGTCAATGTCATGCTGTCTTTTTTTGTGAAACCTACCTAGAATTTTTATATTTTAAAAATTTTTAAATTTATATATCCTATTATGAGGAAATCTCGTCAGATCAAAAAGTTTTCTCGATGTTTTAGGTAAATCGAGATAATTTGGTTTAGGCAGGACCCAGAAGAAATTAGGAGTAACATGTAAACCCTGGAGCATATGGACTAGAATCTTATTATTTCGGGGAGGACCACAGAAGTTGGTTAATTCGTCCTTTGCCCTCTTTATCGATTGATCGACTATGGCCAGGGAGGAATTCTGGGCAATGAGGGCTCCCCATTCGGATGATGAGAGTCCTTCACCAGGCTAGGGTGGGCAATATAAAAATATTGTACTTTTTGGTTGAATGGTTCTGGACAAAATAAACCCGGAGATGGTCTGCTCCATTTGTAACAAATATGAAAATGAAAATTTATTTCATATCCTAAATGTATCACCCGATATCCAATGCGTTTAGAGGGAAGCCTACTTAAGGGATTCTAGTTGAGAATGCTGAAGATTGTTGGGATATTTTGAGACCCTTGAGCTTACAAAAGTTGATATGCTTATACAATTTTATTGATGGTGCTCTGAGTCTCCGTTTATTTATTTTAAACGAATGAGGGGGGGGGGGATGGCTTATTGTTATATTTGTTCACAGTTCTACTTATTTGTACTCAATTTTATTTGAATTTTCTATAATTCTATATATACAATAAATAAATAAATAATAATAATAATAATATATCCTATTATGTCGCTCCAAAATTATCCTGTTTTTAGGGTTCAATAACAAAAGAGATAAAAATGAAATCCTTATGGTTTATTTTGAAATTGTATTTGTCCACCTATTACATACACGAGCCTCTAATTATGACTAAATTCGTATTAAAGCTAGAAACTTAAAATTTAACGAATAGTTATAATTACAATTTGAATTTTTATTTAAATCACACATAATAACCAATTATAATTATTTATTGAACAAATAATACAATAAAACTACGCCGTTTCGATCGACTTATTCTGCGATCGTTCTCAAGTATAAACACCCACTCCGATTATAGGTTAACTGATCGAAATGTCGTAGTTTTATTGTATTGTATTATTTGTTCGTGTTCAATAAATAATTTTAATTAATTAATTATGTGTGATTTAAATAAAAATTCAAATTTTAATATTTAATTAGTTCATCACCCTAGGTAATTTCTAAATAATTAATTATTGTATATAAAATAAGTCTTGACAAATACTAAGGCTTATTTTTGTTTAATACAATTCATGATAATTGCAATAGTGGTTAGCGCGTTTCTCGGCCAGAGAGGAAAGACGCAGATTCGAATCCTGTAGGATGGTCAATTTTATTTTTTATTTTAAAAATAAAATTATTCAACTTTTGTGGTTCAATTGATTATACATAGGATTTAAGAAATGTTTTCCTCTGATTGAGAGATTTCATAATGAACATTATAGAAATCTTCAAAATCGAACTCTTCTGACGAAAGAATAAAGGTAAATATATAATATTTGAAATTGTCAAAGATCTTGTTTAACTTTGCAGAGAGGAGTTTTTATCTCAGTTTTAATATTTATTCTCAATTTCAAACTCTAGGTAAATAAAAGAACACGATAAGAAATCGTTTCATAGTATAAAATCTTTTTAAAACAAGTATAGTAGGTAAGTTGGTCATTGAATATTGTGAAATATACACATTTTATTAAATCAACTCATATTTAGAGAATATATATAATGACAAGTTTACCAGATTAGTATAAACGAATTCAATTTTTGCTTTACCATACAGAGTATGGTCAAGTATTATAATCGTGCATTAAAAAAATGGGTTTTTTTCTTCTTTTTTTCGAAATATCTCAAAAACGGCTGAAACCAGGGCATTTCAGTCTACAAAAAAGCTCTAATAATTGAACATCGAAAAAATTATATTTTTCGAGATAATAATTGTTTTGTCAAAATGTCTATTAGTCTGGTTGTCTGGTTGCCTGGTTGTCCAGTTGTCTGGTTGGGTATCCGTTAGTCTGTGCGTTACCAAATCTTTGTGGACAAGCTAGCTCAAAAACTAGTGGGAATATCAAAACCAAATTTCACAGGTAGTTTTGGTGCATTAAGATTTTTCGTTTATTGGGCCACGCAGGTGGGGGCCTCCACTAACAAGAAATATTTACATAGTCGGGTGAATTTAATTACAGGAGTATTTACATAATTATAGGAATATTAACATAATATATTTACAAACAAAATTTTTTTTTCTTTTTTTCTTTTTATATACAATTTCTAGCGAATGGCGATTTCCCTATAAGTTCTCCTGTTGAAGCTGTAAAAATTCATTAAAGAACCCCTCATTGCCCTGAAGGTCATATGGCATAAAGTTCTCTGGGAAATTCCCAGAGCGACAAGGGGAGGCACCGCTCCCTTTCACGAGAGTGTGATGGCTCCAACTCTCACAGAACCCAAGCCCACCCCAAACCTTGCCGCAATGTTGCTCACCAGACTGGAGTTGCCCTTATAATAATTGATTTTGTTTCTGTGGGCAACCCCCAGTCCGAGGAGCGCTGACACTATCTGCACATCCAGAACCCACACCGTCCCCGACCCGTCCTTCGCCACGATGTCTGGCTTCCTATTCCCGGCCGAGCTCTGATATACTGACGCAATCTAGCCGGCCAACATGAAAATTTTCCGAAAAAGCTCCGTGTGAAGCCAACAGGCGAAAAATCACCCTGATTGAACTAGCTTCAAATTGCAAGTAGGTCGAACAAGTAAGGAACAAGCAAGAGAAAATCGTGTGAACCAGCCTTAAGTACAGATGAGGAAAAGAGAGGCTAAAATTTGAATTTTTATTTAAATCACACATAATTAATTATGATTATTTAGTAGTTATATTGTATTATTTGTCCATGTTCAATAAATAATTATAATTAACAATGTGTGATTTAAATAAAAATTCAAATTTTAATCAAACTAATCACAAAAATAAAAGCTTCAACAGCTTCATTACTAAAAGAAAGATTATTAAAACCTCCTAGGGCTTGAAACTACGTAGAGAATATGACATGACTTAATTGTGAATTGGTGGCAAAGCAGGGACTTGATAGGAAAATAGAGCAGAGGAAAGAGTGGTATGTCGGTGGTGGTGTCATTGATGACTGGGGACGTGTGACCGTGTGTAAAAACGTGCTTTCCCGTAAGCCGTAAGCTGGCGCACGAAGTCGGTCCAGAGCAGCAGCCGTAGCCACGGGTTTCCAGGTCACAGACACGCAACCGCAGATGAATGAAACACACTCACACATCGACATCGACACCAGCTAGCTAGATACAGCCAGCTCCAGCTTACAGCCTCCGAGCTCGGCCTTTTCACATTCATAAAGCGCCATTTAGACATTCGATTCGAACAAGGGACATGTGCAACCAAAGGAACTGAACGTTGGTGGAAAAACGAAGGCCACCTGTTTGGTTTGGTGTTCGTTGCCAAAGGCAGGCAACGTCTTCTGAAGCTGGGTGTACTGTGTGTAGGCACTAGGCATGTGGGAAGTACTGGACCCGATCCAGAGAACAACAACAACCAGCCACTAGGAAAATATATTATATGCACATTCAATCAATTCCAATATCTTTGTTGGTCACTAGAGAACGGGAAGAACGTTTCCTTATCTAACTTGGTCAAACTAGTCATCAATACAAAGATTGAAGTAATTTTTGGAGACTGACTGATAAGTGAATTGAGTGGATATTGATGAGGCAGTCCAAAAAAAATAGAAGAAAATTTCTTTTTATACATAAACCGACGTTTCAGAGGATTATTCCCTCCTTCTTCAGGGTCTGTAATCAATTAAAATAAGATTTGGCCATTATTACAATTTAGATCATCAGAAATTTTTTTTTGAAGTGAAACTTCTTTAGCGAAGTATCTTGTTTGAATCTTTTTGTTACATTAAAGGGGAAATGGCCTTATAGAGGGGAAATAAGAGACAAACACTGATTTTAAAATAATAATTTAAATTTTCTAATTTTAATTAATTTTATTTGTCATGAACTATTAGTGGCTTTTAAAATAATAATTTAAATTTACTAATTTTAATAAATCATATTTGTCATGAGATATTAGTGGGTTTAGAAATTAAAGTTTCACTTCCCCCGTGGATGAGGCTCACCTACCTCTTTGGAATCTGAGTTTTGTTTTAGATTTTATCAAGTCACAACACAACAAAAAAATCATTCAAAAAAAGTTATTTTCTTCAATTTTGAACCAGAAGCTCTGAAGCTAAATAGCCCTAAATCTAATCAATTCTCTGTATTGTAAATACGAACTTGATGGCTCAAGAATGAACCTTCCTTCTTTTCAGGGGCTAGGTATCTAGTCTTAAAAATGTTCACTTTATTCTCCAATTTAGTTTTCAAAACAAAAAAAAAATATAATATTTTTAATAAATGAATTTACTTAAGGACCAATTCTAGATTTTAGAGAAAATATTCTTACATTGAATATCAGAGAGGTGCGTCCCCTTAGGAATCGAACCAAAGTTACCTAAAGATAAGAGTAAATAAATATTTTATTTAATATGGATTTACTATGAGTTAAGGATACTGGGTCACTTATTTCACATTAAAAATAATGTGAAATAAGTGACCCAGTATCCTTAACTCATAGTAAATCCATATTAAATAAAATATTTATTTACTCTTATCTTTATTAAAGATGTTTCACCTTGCACCAACACCACAATCTCTACTGATTACAAAGTTACCTAGTTAGCGCTTGGGTTCGATTCCTCTCTGATATTCAATGTAAGAATATTTTCTCTAACATCTAGAATTGGTCCATATGTAAATTCATTTATTAATAGTATAAGTTTGGGTTGATTTTTGAAGAAATTTCCATCTTTTTTCAAAAAAAGAAACTCAAAAAATACTTAAATATTTGCTTTAATTATATATCTACTCTTATTAAACGAGCAAAAATTGTATATTTATTTATATATATATTTATTTATATATTTGTATCTTGGTTCTATTTTGAAAACGGCCCTACCGATTTTGATGAAACAAAATCTATTAACAAGTTTTGAGGATGAAAAAACGATCTAACTAGGTCTGGACCTCATCAAAATTCATCTTAATTGATTTTTTCTTAATTAAAGTAATTATTGATAGATGAAAATGATTCGGCGGATGTCGTATTAGAACCTGGGACCTCTTGCATTTGAGGCAGTCACTCTACCATTGGACCAAAGAACTATTTTAAAAACCCTTGCTTTTTACTTTTACTAAAATGAATAATTTTGAATTAGACTTTATTATAAGTGTTGAAATAATTTATAAATTATATATAGCGACGTATTTAATAAATAGAATTTATTGAATAAATTGCGGCGAGGCAAATTTGAAATATGTATAATTGAATTAGGCTGAAAGAAAGACAACAATTAATTTTAAATCGAGAAACATTAAATATATTAATAATTATTCCTTTGCCCCCCCCCCCCCCACTCTTCTAATTAAAATTAAATATTCAATTCTCTTTTCTCCGGGCAATTATCCTTGCAATTGTCTTCCTAAAAAAATACTTGGTTTGTGAAAGTTATCACTTCTGTCGCACGTCCCGAGACGCACACATTTTTTTTAATTTTATGTTTTTATTTCAGATCCTATACGATTATTTTTTTAATTATTATTTTCTTATGTATTTTTTATAATGTTTATCAATATGAACGAATGTGGTCAAATTGGTGTACGAGTAAACAAATATACACATAATATGTGGACCATTAGAAAGATAGAAATGCAAAAACTGGGTCGGGGGTGGGGATGGATGTGGGGGGTGCAGTTGTGGGGGTGTCCGGGGGTGCGAGGGGCGGTTGGGGTGGGGTGGGACGGAGTAGGGGTGCAGTGTTGGGGGCGAGGTGTATGGTTTCGGGAGGGAGGTGGGGGGATCAGGGGTTACCGAGCATCGCTCGGTGCCTCCAGGTACTTTTTAATTAAACCATCAATTTTTAAACACCCACCTTCTGATAGGGAAATGCCCAGATAAATAAAACAATAGCTAAGTATAGGGAGATGTTGATAGAGAAAATTCCAAAAGGAAAAAATAGGCTATCATTCAAATCTTTAAAATGCAGATCGGTAAAGAAAGTGGCCGTTAATATTATGTTGTTGTTCATATAACGTGTGAATAATGGGAAAATTTAAATACACTTCCTCCAAATGCCTATTCGAATAGAATATTTGAATACGAGTATATTATTATTTGTTTTTTTCTCTGAGAATTTCGTTCATCTGGTTTTATTCCAGCCACCTGTTCGAAATCAAAGCAACAGGCTCTGATGTGGCAACCAGCCTGGTGAGTGGGTGGGGGGGGGATGCGGGGAGGGGGGTAACGGTACGGTCAACGTGACCACAGTGAGTGACGTCTCGATGACCAGCCGAGCCATCTTCAGACTTGGCGGCCGGTAGAGTACACATCTTTTGCCTGGGCCAAATAAGTTGGTGACTTTAACCAGGGGATGCTGTCCAAAAAAGGACCCTTCATTTTTTGAAATTTCACTTTTTTTTTCATTTTTGTTATTTTTTAACCGACTTCAAAAAAGGAGGAGGTTCCCTATTAGACTGAATTTTTTTTTGTGCCTATGTTACCTCATATCTCCGCCAATTGTAAACCGATTTTGAAATTTTTGCATTGGGTTCAGTTTTATTTGTATTAGACCTTTTTGTTAGGTTTGTTCAGGCCTAACTTCTTTGTTTATGAACCGATTTCGATGATTCTTTTTTTATTGGAAACAGGGTATCTTATGGATGGTGTCATATTAATTTGGTCAAGTTCTGATGATAGGATCACTATTAATAACATCACTAAAAAGAGAAAAATAAAAATAATTTTTAAGAAAAAAATAAAAACAGACTTCAAAAAAATTAAATGCAACAAATAAAATACACTAAAAGGTATAAAATAATTATTATCTTATTTAGTTACAACTAAACGACGAAATATTAACATGAAATTACTTTTTGAAGTCGGTGCCAAACATATATCTTTTATGAATCGCACTCGACGGAACTTACTTAGTACGCTCGCTTATTATAGTTTGTTTGGCACCGACTTCAAAAAGGGATTTCATGTTAATATTTCGTCGTTCAGTTGTAACTAAATAAGATAATAATTATTTTATACCCTTTAGTGCATTTTATTTGTTGCATTTAATCTTTTTGAAGTTGGTTTTATTTTTTTCTTAAAAATTATTTTTAAAAATTTAACATTAGATTTTTTAACAATATATTTTGGGACCTTCGCCCCAAAAGGATACTGCTTTGTGTGAGTGAGGGTAGGAGTCAGAAATTAAATCTTATGACTTAAACTCGACAGTTCCTGAGTTGGAAATCGACCATCTTCAGCAATGAATCACTCTATCCCAGTGGTTCTTAACCTTTTTAAGCTGCGACCCAAATTTGAGAAATATGTTCATGTCGCGACCCCCCCTCCCCCAGTCAAAAAAAATTTAATTACCTTTTTTTAGACGATACTTGAGAAATTTTCTTCAATTTTCAATGATGACTTTTTTAACTCACATATAATATTATTTTGTAACAATTAAGATAACCAAAGGTACTTTTTGATCTGAGGAAAATTTAATGAAAAAGAGCATGTTTTTCATATTTTGATTTTTTATAAGTAGTATTGAATAAATCAAAATATATTTTTCAACTTATAATAATAAGTAAAATTATAATACTATTAATAATAAGTAAAATAGGTTTACAATCACTGACCTGTCCTCTAATAAAATCTTTAATTTCTCCTAATTCTATTGCTATAAGCAAGCTATGACTTGTCTATATAGCACTCTTAGTTATTTCCTATCTTATATATTGAGAATTCTTAGAAATAGATTATTCTAAAAATTCTCGAATCATCTTTATTTATTTATTTTTTGTATTCTTTCTATTTTAATAATTCCTCAGCGAGAACAATTTTTATTCGACTTAATCACGTCAGGACTTGTCTTTGACATGCTTGATCTGGAAAATCTGCCAGGACTTCAAACGTTCCATTGGCACCCTTTTCGGAAAATCATTCATTTTAATTGCCCCTTGAAACTATGCAACAATTTTATTTCATTTCGAGAACCAATATACTTTTCAAAACAAAAAATTGAACAAATATTTGAAATAACGGATAATAATTTGAAAATTTAAAGATACACCTGAAATTTTGAATTCGACCTTATATTTTTATGAAAATTACTAAATCTTTGAAATTTTAGGGATCCACCGCATTCACAGCATCCAATGGACCACACGCCACTAGTTTCCAACTATTTCTTAACTTGACAAGGCAAGAGAAAAATTACAATCACAATCACATCTTTTATTTTGACTATACCTCTATGTTCAAATAAAAAAACCAAGTAGATATAAATGTGTAAACTTTTTCCAAGACTTAGTAAGCTCTCAAGAAATTTCTAAGATAAGGGAGGCGAGGAATAAACTGTAGTGTGTACCCCTAATTATTTAAATATATAATTCAAAATTTATTTCTTTAATTTTTAACCGACTTCAAAAAAGGAGGAGGTTCTCTATTCGACTGAATTTTTTTTTTTTTTTTTGTCTATGTTACCTCATATTTCCGCCAATTGTGAACCAATTTTGAAAAAAATAATTTGCATTGGGTCCAGTCTAGCTTCCGAATGGTCCCATTTTTTCACTAGTATTAGACCTTTTTTTTGTTAGGTTTGTTCAGGCCTAACTTCTTTGTTTATGAACGGATTTCGATGATTCTTTTTTTATTGGAAAGGGGGTGTCTTAGGGATGGTGCCATATTAATTTGGTCAAGTTCTGATGATATGATCACTATTAATAACATCACTAAAAAGAGAAAAATAAAAATAATTTTTAAGAAAAAAATAAAAACTGACTTCAAAAAATTAAATACAACAAATAAAATACACTAAAAGGTATAAAATAATTATTATCTTATTTAGTTACAACTAAACGACGAAATATTAACATGAAATTACTTTTTGAAGTCGGTGCCAAACATATACCTTTTATGAATCGCACTCGACGGATCTTACTTAGTACGCTCGCTTATATAGTTTGTTTGGCACCGACTTCAAAAAGGAATTTCATATTAATATTTCGTCGTTTAGTTGCAACTAAATAAGATAATAATTATTTTATACCTTTTGGTGAATTTTATTTGTTGCATTTAATTTTTTTGAAGTCGGTTTTATTTTTTTTTTTAAATTATGTTTATGTTAAAAAAAATGAAAAAAAAAATATTTTTTGGATTTTTTTAATAGAGAATTCTGAAGCTTATCAGTCGTCCTTCGTTTTGAAATACAATACAATATAATAAATGGACATTTTAAAAATTTTCTTTCAGTTGAATGTCTAGAATTGTAGTTCCATACATTGAATGAGAAAGTTTTTGGAGTAAAATATTTTATAAAAAACAGAATCAAAATGTACCAACATTTTGATTATTTATTATTTTTTCGAAAATCTTGATATTTTTTTTTTCATATTTAAAATTGAAAATCTGTTTTTTATTTTTCGAAAACTTTTGGGGAGATTTTTAAATTACTTCTTATTTTAGGGGGGGGGGGGAGGCGAATCAGGTATATGTTTCCAGTGTGTTTTTTTTTATTTTTGAAATCATTAAATTATCCAAAGGATATAAAAAATTGTATTTAAATGATGTTTACCTTGTCTCACTGTACGATATGTGAAGGAAAGTTTGAACAATTTTCCACAATGCAGGAAGTCAACAAAAATGCACAAAATTCGACACATAATAAAACACCAATATTAAGCACTTGCCCGGCTGGCTATTTGACTCGAAATGAATTAAATCTATTTCAAATGGAAAAGAATCCCGTTACTTGATTAGATATCAGAAAGAAAAGAAAATTATTCCAGATAGGTAAATAAAAACATAGGTATTCAAGAAATGCCCAAATGATTGGAAATTGTTTTCAAAAAACTAGCCAGTGCTCGAGTCAAATGATTTTCACTTAACTTTCCCTCATTAATTAAAAATAAATATTTTAGAAGAATAAACATTTAAATAAATATTTAATAAATAAATTAACAAATATTCATCTAATTGTAATAAATTCCATCACAAATTTACAAAATCAAATACAATTCTATAGGTGTTATGACCACCTATTTCTGAATTTTAATAGGTTGGAGTTGGTGGTGTTTTTACTTTACCATACAGGGTATGGTCAAGTATTGTAATCGTGCATGAAAAAAGTGTTTTTTTTCCTTCTTTTTTTCGAAATATCTCAAAAATGGCTGAAAGTATTTTGATTAAAAAAATTGAGCTAAACCATGGCATTTTCCTCTACAAAAAAGCTCTAATAAGTGAACATCGGAAAAAATTATATTTTTCGAGATAATAATTGTTTTGTCAAAATGTCTGTTAGTTAGTCTGTGCGTTACCAAATTTGTGGACGAGCTAGCTCAAAAACTTGTGTGAATATCGAAACCAAATTCCACACGTAGTTTTGGTCCATTGAGATTAAGAGCTGATTAGATTTTGGTGCATATCGACCCAAAATTAAGGGGGGTCGAGGGGGGGGGGGTTAAAAATTAAAAATCTAGGTCGTTTGAGCAAACTCAACCAAATTTTGTATACATAATCAGTGGACCCCCAGAAGTCTAAAAATGCAAAATCTAACCTCCCAAGGGGGGGGGGTCAAAAAATGATAATCTTGGCCATTTACCAAACTAAACCAAATTTTGTATACATAATCAGTGGGTCCCAAGAAGTCTAAAAATGCAAAAACTAACCGCCCGAAATGGGGGGGGGGGGCAAAAAAATGAAAATCTTGGCCATTTACCAAACTCTCCGAAATTTTGTATACATAATCAGTGGGTCCCCAGAAGTCTTAAAATGCAAAAACTAACCCCCCTACCCTACATGATTATAAATAATTTTATTAAATATTAGTGTAAGTGAGGGGCCAGGTTGTATGGTAAAGTCAAGTGGATGGCCACATCAGAACACGTCAGCTTATTTCAATAAGGAAAAATAAAATAATTAATTTTTTTTTTTAATTATTAATATACAATATACATTCGAGTTGTTAGCCCATTGTTAGAAAATTTTCAATGAAGCGAAAAAACGTCAAAAAATTACTAAAGTTAATCCACTTTTTAGGTTAAATAAATGCGTTGTTGCCATACGGAACTATCGGGCACTACATGGAATGTGGCGATGTTATTGTTCTGTAGATAAGGGAAGCTGTATAGGCCGGGATGTGTTTTCTTATTCTGTTGAGACATAATACCTACCATAGGTATCTTCTTTTCTTTACCTGTTCCACTTTCTCATTTTTTATTAATATGTCCTATTATATTGAAACTGTTAATGTGAAGAATTATATTACTTGTACCTAAAATTGTAAATTAATATGTCAAACTATATGTAAAAATATAAATGTAAAACTATAAATGTAAAAAAAAAAATAGCCGAGAAGGCTAATAATAAAGATCAATCAATCAATCAATCTTGTTTTTAGTGTACATTTTTCATTATTATCTCAGAAACTCTATTGTAACTATGAATCAAAATTTTCTTCAAAAATCTATTAGTTATTGTTTAATGTTGGTTTAGTATTTTATAACAAGAATAAGAAGAGTTTCTTAATTATAACTAAAAATGTATCTAAACTTTCCGGTATCCCGTATAGTGCAATGTATAAGAGTCTGAAAAACTCTATCTTTGGAATTTAATATCTCCGGAACTATATTGTTCATAAATTTCGTTTTGCCACCTATCGATGCAGAAGTATTTAAATAATAATCTATCTAAATTTCAAAAAAATCCTAAGAAAACCAATATGGTGAAACAACTACCTTAAGGCTACTTGTTCCGCCAAATGCGTTTTCTTAGGATTTTCTAAAATTTACATATATTATTATTTAAATACTTCTGCATCGATTGGTGGCAAAACGAAATTTATGAACAATACAGTTCCGGAGATAGTTAATTTCAAAAATCGAGTTTTTCGGGCTCTTTTACATTGCGCTATACGTGATATCGGAAAATTTACATACAAATTTAATTATAATTAAGAAACCGTTCTTACCATTTTTATAAAAAACTAAACCAACATTAAACAATAACCAATACATATTTTAAGACAATTTTGATTCATAGTTACAACACAGTTTCTGAGATAATAAGGAATAAATAATGAAAAATGTATAAAAAAAATTCTCACTAAAAACATTTTGGCAACAGCGCATTTATTTAACCAGCGAAAGATGCATGCGCTAGTTTTTTTTCAAAATTATAATTTTCATAAGGTGTAACGTAGCGCGTTGATTACATTTGTTAAAAAATATCAAAACGATTTTTATAGAAATTTAAAATGTATTTAATCTGTCATTTTAATATAAAAATATTCAATCTCTTACAATGGTGCCAAATTTGTCAAACGAGCACGGGATTGGCTAGAATTGGTACATAAACAGCAAAAAGTTTTGGGCTTATGAACCTATAAAACCTTATTGTCTGTCCTATATACTCTAGCATTAACTTTTTGCTAGTATTGTCGCGAAACAACTACCTTAATTATAAAATATTTAATAAAACTTAGGTCGTTACAACACAGTTTCTGAGATAATAATGAATAAATAATGAAAAATGTATTAAAAAAATTCTAACTAAAAACATTTTGGCAACAACGCATTTATTTAACCAGCGAAAGAGAGAGTAGAAAGTGGAAAGCGCGCGTGGGCTAGATTTTTTCAAAATTATAATTTTCATAAGATGTAACGTAGGCGTTGATTAATAACACGATATAACGATTTTTATAAAAAATTTTGAAAACATTATTATTTTTATTATTATTAGTTTACTCTTTAAAATATATAAGTTTAATTTTTTTTCTGGATAAGGGTAATAATTTTTTACTTTACCATACAGGGTGTATGGTCAAGTATTGTAGGAGTGTAATGTATTGTATATGTATATGTGTAGTGTATTGTAATCGTGCATGAAAGAAGAGTTTTTTTCTTCTTCTTTTTTTCGAAATAATAATTGTTTTGTCAAAATGTCTGCTAGTCTGTTAGTTAGTCTGTGCGTTACCAAATTTTTGTGGACGAGCTAGCTTAAAAACTAGTGTGAATATCAAAGCCAAATTTTCTCAAATAGTTTTGGTCCATTGAGATTAAGAGCTGATTAGATTTTAGTGCATATTGACCTAAAATTAAGGGGGAAAGGGGGCGGGTTAAAATTTAAAATTATAATCTTTTCAAACTAAAAAAAACAAGAAAAATGAAATATACTATTAAATAAACTTATAATAATGAAAATAATTTTTTCCTGGGGCCAAAATTGGGTGGAGGGGGTGGGGCAAAAAAAATCTAGGCCATTTTAGCAAACTCAACCAAATTTTGTATACCTACATAATCAATGGGCCCCAGTAGCTTAAAAATCAAAAAATTACCCCCCCCCCCTACATGATTATCAATAATTTTATTAAATATTAAATATAAGAGAGGGCCAGGGCGTATGGTAAAATACGAGGTAGGTTTCACAAAAAAGAAACAAAACAAAATTGAGTCTTGAATTCGATATATTTCGGGGGTTAGCCCATCATCAGGAGTCTAAGAAAACTGATTACATATTGGAAAAATAGTTTTACATACAAGTAAGAATTTAAAATTTTTTTTTTAAATGTATGTGGTGAGGGGAAAGTAGGGGAAGAGGAGAAGTTGTTCTAAGAATTAATATTTTCTATTGAGATTTGAGCTGGCTGAAAGGGATCTATACCTGCTATTATAATAACGAATGGACAAGTACCTGAGAAGGTACAACTTGAAAGGTATATGAGAGAGTGCAATTACCGAGATAAAAATAGCCCTCTCTAATAATTCAAATATTTTAAATAATCAATTGGAAGTGTATAAAAATACAATTATTGATTATATGTTATAATAAATTAAATAAACATTCCTTCCATTGTTTGCACATTGAATATACTAGGGTAATTGCACTCTCTCATATACCTTTCAAGTTGTACCTTCTCAGGTACTTGTCCATTCGTTATTATAATAGCAGGTATAGATCCCTTTCAGCCAGCTCAAATCTCAATAGAAAATATTAATTCTTAGAACAACTTCTCCTCTTCCCCTACATTCCCCTCACCACATACATTAAAAAAATTTTTTTTTAAATTCTTACTTGTAAAACTATTTTTCCAATATGTAATCAGTTTTCTTAGACTCCTGATGATGGGCTAACCCCCGAAATATATCGAATTCAAAACTCAATCCTGTTTTATTTCTTTTTTGTGAAACCTACCTCGTATCTTACTCAAGTTTTATTATTATATTAAAATGTTTCACCTAGAACCAACACCGAACTCCTTAAAAGTTACGTATGGTAAAGTCAAGTGGATGGCCACACCGGAACGTGCCAATTTTTTTCATCTGAAATGTGAGGAAAAACATTTTCGAGCATGATTATTTCTAATCGAATGTTTCAATTGACTTAGTAAAGAAAATTGAACTGACATAAACGATATAATATAAAATGTATTTTATCAGTCATTTTATCTGTCATTTTAATGTCATGTATAAAAATATTCAATCTCTTACAATGATGCCAAATTTGTCAAACGAGCACGGGATTGGCTAGATTTGGTACATAAACAGCAAAAAGTTTTAGCCTTATGAACTATGAATCCTTATTGTCTGTTCTATATACTCTAGCATTAACTTTTGGCTGGTATTGTCGCGAAACAACTACCTTAAACTGTAGCGCATTGAAATCTCTGATTTACTATTATATTATTATCTTTTTCAATTTATAGAAAACAACTTTTTTGCTAGGATGTCCCTAATCGTTTTGGATTTGATAAGTTTCAAAAAAAAAAAAAAAAAAATATTCGAATAATCTAATGATTATAATCAAATATTATTTAAGAGAGGAAAAAATGTGAGTTGGATGGCAATTTGATTTCTGTTGAAATATTTTTAAAGTAGAGAGGCAAAAGTCACTAAGCCATCAATTTCGTATAGTCATCATATAGTAATAACATTTAGTAACACATGTTTGGGAAAGGTTAAGTACATCGAGATGGAAATGGATTATCATAGTTACTTTTCATTTCATATACAGTTTTATTGATAACTTTTTATTTTGATGAAAATAGAGTTTCCCATAAAAAATAAGCTGATGTGTGGGTGTGTGTGTGGCCATCCACATGACTTTATCATACACATGGGTCCTCTCTTATATTAATATTGAATTAAAATAATGTGTACAAAATAAGACTATAGAGGTTTTATTATTTTACATTTATTTGTTAAACCGACGTTTCTGAGATTTATTCTCTCCTTCTTCAGGGCAACAAAAAGTCAATGAAAGTAGTTCAAAAAATAGTTACTTTCTGTCTCCTTTGACAATGCCAAAAAACATTATAAAAATTCTTTTTCATCTCGAATAGAAAACAGTAAAAAGCAATTGATGATCCATATGTTAACATAGATTAACATATGGATCATCAATTGCTTTTACTGTTTTCTATTCGAGATGAAAAAGAATTTTTATAATGTTTTTTTGGCATTGTCAAAGGAGACAGAAAGTAACTATTTTTTGAACTACTTTCATTGACTTTTGTTACCCTGAAGAAGGAGAGAATAAATCTCCGAAACGTCGGTTTAACAAATAAATGTAAAATAATAAAACCTCTATAGTCTTATTTTTTACAACCACCGTGGACTGCTTTCATCAACATCCAATGACATATTTATACCAGTCCGTCTCCTAAAGAAAATCTCTATCAAATAATGTGTACACTTTATCCTTACAATAGTAGCTATCCCTCAGAATTTTTTTAGATTTTTAGTTTTTATAATTTTGGAGTCTATAACTTACTAACACTAAGATATAGCAGTATTTTATCTATCTGTAACTCCAAAATTATAATAGCTAAAATTCTGAAGGATAGCTACTATATAAGGCTAAAGTTTAAAGAGTTTCAAATTTTTTGAAATATTACTTTGACTATAATAAAAAAGTGATCGTTCACTACCAAAATCCCATATTATTTAGATGGGAAACTTGCATCGCTGTGCGGCAGAGGTTAAAATTTTTAAGAAAAAAATAAAACCGACTTCAAAAAAATTAAATGCAACAAATAAAATACACTAAAAGGTATAAAACAATTATTATCTTATTTAATTACAACTAAACGACGAAATATTAACATGAAATTACTTTTTGAAGTCGGTACCAAACAAACTATACCTATAAGCGAGCGTACCCACCAAACGTACTAAGTAAAGATCCGTCGAGTGCGATTCATAAAATCTATTAAGTTTGGCACCGACTTAAAAAAGTAATTCCATGTTAATATTTCGTCGTTTAGTTGTAACTAAATAAGATAATAATTATTTTATACCTTTTAGTGTATTTTATTTGTTGCATTTAATTTTTTTGAAGTCGGTTTTATTTTTTCTTAAAAATTTTTATTTTTCTCTTTTAGTGAAGTTATTAATAGTGATCATATCATCAGAACTTGACCAAATTAATATTGCACCATCCCTAAGATACCCCCCTTCCAATAAAAAAAGAATCATCGAAATCGGTTCATAAACAAAGAAGTCTACAGCAAGGAAGATTGGCTTCTTATTCGAGTCAAGCGATTTTACAAACCCCACAACTTCTCACCATCTACAAGGCCCAAATCCGCCCCTGTCTCGAATACGGCTCTCATCTGTGGAGGGGAGCCTCAAAATAGCCTTGCTACCCTTGATGCAATTCAGAAACGAGCCGTCAGGCTAATTGACGATTCTACCCTCACCGACTCCCTCGACTCGCTGACTCATCGAAGAGATGTCTCCGCCCTTTCCCTTTTCTATATAGATACTATCACGGCAGGTGCTCTGATGAGATACAAATCAATAATTCCCCCCAAAGCATGCTTTGCACGATTCATAAAATCTATTAAGTTTGGCACCGACTTAAAAAAGTAATTCCATGTTAATATTTCGTCGTTAGATTATTATTTAAATAAGATAATGAAGAATGACACCTTACCTTTTTAGTTGTATTTTTATTTGTTGCATTTAATTTTTTGAAGTCAGTTTATTTTTCTTAAAATTTTTATTTTCTCTTTTAGTGAAGTTATTAATAGAATCACATATCATCAGAACTTGACCAAATTAATATTGCACCATCCCTAAGATACCCCCTTTCTAATAAAAAAAAAGAATCATCGAAATCGGTTCATAAACAAAGAAGTTAGTCCTGAACAAACCTAACAAAAAAGGTCTAATACCTATGAAAAAAAAATGGGACCAATAGGAAGGTAGACTGGACCCAATACAATTTTTTTTTCAAAATCGGTCCACAATTGGCGGAGATATGAGGTAACATAGGCACAAAAAAAAAAATTCAGTCGAATAGAGAACCTCCTCCTTTTTTTGAAGTCGGTTAAAAATGAAAGCTACTCATCCTAGAAACTTGATTTTTTTCTCATTCTCTAGGAGATTTTATTGACTTGAACGTTGACTTGGACCACATTTTTGATAAAACTTTTAGATTTATAGATATTTTCCATGACACTTCTGAGGATTCGGATCATATCCATGGAAAATGCTCCTGAAAAAACTGATAAGGGGCCTCCCTTTTCCCTGACACCATCACATATATATATTTGTAAGTAAAGGATTTTATTGTAATTATATAAAGTACCTGAAGGCACCGAGCGATGCTCGGTAACTTTTTTCTTCAGTTAAAAGCTTTATTTTAATATTATTTTTAATTTAAAATTCTGATAAAAATGTAGATTTTTATTTGAGAACCGTTTTCAAATTAAAAAAAATACAAATATATAGGTATAGTATAGTTGTTGTCTTTCTTTCAGCTTAATTCAATTATGAATAAAGTCAAATTCAAAAATATTCATTTTAGTAAAAGTAAAAAGCAAGGATTTCTAAAATAGTTCTATAGTCCAGTGGTAAAGTGTGGGACTCTGATGCAAGAAGTCTCTGGTTCTAATTCGACATGCGTCAAATCAATTTTTTTTTAATGAGATTTTCATCTATCAATAATTACTTTAATTAAGAAAAAATCAATTAAGATGAATTTTGATGAGGTCCAGACCTAGCCAGATCGTTTTCTCATCCTCAAAACTTGTTAATAGATTTTGTTTCATCAAAATCGGTAGGGCCGTTTTCAAAATAGAACCAAGATACAAATAAATATACAATTTTTGTTCGTTTAATAAGAGTAGATAAATAAATAGGTGATTTTATTTTAATGAGAGCCTTAACCAAACGGTTTTATTTAATGAAACAATTTAAAAACAATTTAGATGGGCAATATGAAGACTTATTTTTAAATAATTAATTTATAAGTTGCTTCTCATTTGTCTTGGCAATAATTGAGGTAGGAAGCTTTATATATTAGTTGGGTGGGTGGTCCCAAACTAATTGGTTCTGAAGTGCATTAGTTAATCAAAGTCAGGGGCTAATTACTAATTAGTTTAGACTACAAATCGTGTTTACTACGCCCTTCTCGCTAGGTGAATGAACTATTAAGCGATTAGGAAGGACTATAGGTTCGATTCGAAGGGTGTATTCCAAATTCCAATAATCATTTCAGGTCGATGTACTTCCCTCTGGGTGGGATCGATATTTAATAGGAACAGCCCATTTATTCCAGGATGCTCTATTCAATGAAAACCAACTACCAAAAGGTAAACAAATAACCCTCTTCGGGTATGAAATACTCATAAAAACTGAGTGAGAGTATTATCATGTAAATAGGTATTATATTACATACAATTTTAAAAGAGAACAAAACAGTAATTTTTGTTTCGAATAATACATTCATATTAAATTACAAATAATTACATTAAATTATTAGTAATGAAGCTGTTGAAGCTGTTATTTTTGTGATTAATTTGATTAAAATTTGAATTTTTATTTAAATCACACATAATTAATTATAATTATTTATTGAACACGAACAAATAATACAATATAACTACGACGTTTCGATCGACTTATTCTGCGATCGTTCAAGTATGATCACCCACTCCCGGTTAACTGAGCCAATCACGTGTCGGTCAGTCATTTAGACTCCATGTACACATGTACAGTCCTTGTCAGTTTTTTACATTAAATTATATTTAAAAAAAACAGGGCCCTATTAGTAGCGCTTCAATGTTTGTTTGTCTGTCTGACTGTTTTCAAGATGTTTTCTTTTCATAAAGAGAAATCAATGAGGTTGTCCTCTGCTTGATGCAAATAACCATACATTGGTATAGTGTAGGGCAGATCAACTTGTTTATTTAGAAATTAAATTAAGCAAAAAGGAACAGATATATATTTAAGTACAACGTTTAAATTTTATGTTTACACAGCTTTAAAGATAATACCAGGCAGATGGCGTCCTTTATTCTCATCTTAATATAAAATATATTCAAAACTAAAATATTCTTGATTGCAACAATTTATAACAACACAATAACTATTTTCCTCTTCAATCTTGTATAACTCAAAAATTGAAAATTTATAAAAAATTTATATTGTCTAAGACATGTTTCGGGTCTAGGTGAAGCCATCTTCAGTCAGGCGCGGATTCAGACCTCTGATTTCGGGGGGGGGGGGGGGGCGATCGCCGGTATATAAGATCTACTTTTGATCTCGGAAGAGTGTCGCGATCGAATTGTCCAAGTGGGGGGGGGTCAGAGACGCCCCCCCCCCCCACACACAACATAGAACTTTGTTTTCTTCAATTTTAAAATTTGATGTTATATAAAAATAAAAAAATTAAATAAACATTTAAAAAATGTTGATCTCCAATGCTTTGGGGGGGGGGGGGGGGCGGTCGCCCCCATCGCCCCCCCCTGGATCCGCGCATGTCTTCAGTTATTAAAACTATTCAACTCTCCCCTCCATACAATTTATATTTTAACATTTCGCACAAAACACATTAAAATTGAAATCACAATCAAAGAAACACAAATGAAAGTCAAAGATAGAAAGAAAACAGATAATAAATATTTAACTATACCTATACTTATATTATTACTTTACAACTTCATAAAATAAAGCAAAGAGAATTTTTTGGAACTTTTTAAAAAAAAAATTTAAACATAAAATACTACTACTTTAAATTTTTTTTAAATATAAAATACTAGGTAGGTTTCACGTAAATAAATTTATTGTTAAACCTACCTAGTATTTTATATTTAAAAATAAAAATTTAATAAGTTCCAAAAAAAAATTTTCTTTACTTTATTTAATATGTTTCACCAAGAACTTACACCAATAAAATCGAAGTATTTTCCATAAGATAGCAAAAATGATTCAAATATGAAATCTGGAAAAATTTTACTTTGAAACCCTCGAAAAAATCTGAAATGAATACAAAGGGTCCCCCCTGTGGCATCGATCTTGGATTACTAGTATTTTGGAAAAATAAAGTTTCAAATTCAAAGATATTTTTATCGATTCTAATAGTAGAGTATTTAAAGCAGCGGTTCCCAACCTTTTTTTGACCAGGGACCATTTTGATTTCGTTATTATTAGCAGGGACCACAAGATTAAAAAATAAACTCTTACAATCTAAAAATAATCTTTAATCAAAACGTTTAACATAATCATAAAATTCAAAAGTAACATTAATTAACAGTGTTATAGTTATTGAAAACATATAATTTTTAGTAAATAATTCAGTTTGCATCAATGAGATTTTTGAGGTTGCATGTTATGTACAAGTTCTTGAATTCTTGGGGTGATATTTTTGCTCAAAGCTACACGCATATCACCACTTACTTTCAATCGATTCCTAGACTTGTTTTTAATTATTAGTAAAGCAGAAAATCCTTGTTCGCATAAGATAACGCAAAGCGATTTTCTCAAATTTTAGTGTATGAAATTGCTTTTTTACACCAAAACTACTCTAATGAATCAGATTCAAATGCGTCCTTACAGTTAATATCATTTTGTAATTCAATAAGTTGTTCTTGGATTTCTTCTGCAACTTCTTTTTTTTTTTTATAAATTTTATTAAACCAATTATTTTACATTAATTAATGTATACATTGTATTTTTTTGCTTCGATTCCGGAGATTACTTCTCCACCATCGAGTGTCCTTATTCATCTTTAATCCTTGTTTTTAATAAGAGGAAAAATCTAATTAGATAAAAAACCTTTTTTCCGATAATTATTTCAATTCCATTATTCCCCAATCAAGTCGATTGGTAATTAATCCTCCTCGATTTTTCCAATTCTTCAACTTCTTATTCGGAATTTGTACATATATTTTCATTTGAAATGAACTATTTGTAGGTTTTAAAATTATATTTCCTAACTTTTAACCGACTTCTTTATTATATATTTATATTCGAAATGCACTAGGTATTTGTGGGTTTTAAAATTAAATTTGATGATTTTCCTCGATTTCCATGGAATCCCCTCATCAAATTCTGACTTGGTGACAATCGGACCACCTCGTTCGCTATTTGTTATGCATCAACGCGTGTTGATTCAAAGTTTGAAATTTTTCACGGACCATATTTTAGTTCTTACGGACCACAGGTTGGGAACCACTGATTTAGAGAGACAAAATCTTCATATTCTAACGTTAAAAAGTTTTATAAATTTTAAATTAAAGCTATGCGAAATAAAACTCTACGACATCATATATGACATGTATGAAGATACTCTGATAATCTGAGATTTTAGGGATGCGCCGAATCCACTGCTACCTAAATACATACATATTTGCCCTACATAGAATAGAAGAAATTAATCAATTTTTGTAAATATTCATATATTGCAAAGCAAAATCATCTTATTATTTTACAAATTACAAGTAAAAGCAATAATTACAATTATATATCTAAATGAAAAAAAGAAAGTTACAATATAATGAAATATTATTCTATTCTGAACTTAATTGGATTGGAACAAATGTGAAACCTAATTTAAAATGATTATAAATGGCTTCTATTCATGCTAGAATTTCACCGATTCAGGACAATTTCTTATCCTTTTATGAGGATTAATCCTTTCAAATGATATTGAATAGGATTCTAGAAAAATTTGCCAAGCAAGTGGAAAATACGAACATATAATACAATATAACTACGACGCTTCGATTGACTTATTCTGCGATCGTTCTCAAGTATTTATGAGCACCCACTCCGATTATAGGTAAGTGTCTTATATAGGCAATCTCTAATAATATTACTGTAAAAAGAAGTATTCCGACCTAGCTATGAAAATATTACAAATAAAAAACACCTTGAAATACTGTAATTGAAAAGATTTTGTTTAATAAATAAATTAACGTTTCTAAGATTGTGACACCTTAGATTTGTTACAGTGACATTATGACAATAAATTGTGTTTTTTGCTTAAATACTGACACTTTTCGAATTGTGACAGTCTTCATGATTGAAGCTAATGAACTTCTATATTTCTAATCATTGACACAAAGGCTAACTAACAAAATTTTGATGTTCTATTCAGGAAGGGTGACAAAATTCAAAGTATAATTTTCTTTAGTCTAGGAAAAATAATTTTTAAGAAAAAAATAAAAACCGACTTCAAAAAATTAAATGTAACAAATAAAATACACTAAAAGGTATAAAATAATTATTATCTTATTTAGTTACAACTAAACGACGAAATATTAACATTAAATTACTTTTTGAAGTCGGTACCAAACAAACTATACCTAAAAGCGAGCATGCCCGCCAAACGTACTAAGTAATCCGTCGAGTGCGATTCATAAAAGGTATATGTTTGGCACCAACTTCAAAAAGTAATTTCATGTTAATATTTCGTCGTTTAGTTGTAACTAAATAAGATAATAATTATTTTATATCTTTTAGTGTATTTTATTTGTATCATTTAATTTTTTGAAGTCGGTTTTTATTTTTTCTTAAAAATTATTTTTATTTTTCTCTTTTTAGTGATGTTATTAATAGTGATAATATCATCAGAACTTGACCAAATTAATATGACACCATCCCTAAGACACCCCCTTTCGGATAAAAAAAGAACCATCGAAATTGGATCATATACAAAGAGGTTAAATCTAAACAAATCTAATAAAAAAGGTCTAATACCTATGAAAAAAAAAACGAAAAAAAATGGGACCAATCGGAAGCTAGACTGGACCCAATGCAAAAAAATTTCAAAATCGGTTGACAATTGGCGGAGATAAGAGGTAACAAAGGCACAAAAAAAAAAAAAAAATCAGTCGAATAGAGAACCTCCTCCTTTTTTGAAGTCGGTTAAAAAATATGAAGGTGTTTAAAGTGTATAAAAAAAGTAAGTAACTCAATTCCTAACTAATAAAATCACATGTTGCACTAATTGCCCTTTTTAAACTATTTGGGCTTTGATTTCACAATGTAAGTGAACTTTATTTTTGCTGTAGGTACCTACCTAGTGTAGAATGAAATTTTTTGAGTTATGACCTTATTCTTACCGGGGTGCGATATGTATGGTTATTTGCCTCAAGCAGAGGACAACCTCATTGATTTCTCTTTATGAAAAGAAAACAGTCAGACAGACAAACAAACATTGAAACGCTACTAATAGGGCTGTTTTTTTAAATATAATTTAATGTAAAAAACTGAGTGGACTGTACATGTGACATGGAGTCTATATGACTGACCGACACGTGATTGGCTCAGTTAACTGGGAGTGGGTGATAATACTTGAGAACGATCGCAGAATAAGTCGATCGAAACGTCGTAGTTATATTGTATTATTTGTTCGTGTTCAATAAATAATTATAATTAATTATGTGTGATTTAAATAAAAATTCAAATTTTAATCAAATTAATCACAAAAATAACAGCTTCAACAGCTTCATTACTAATAAAATATTTTCTCTGATTTTATTTACCTTTTTAGAGCAGCCCATTCGTCGGGAATAATTCATATGTAGAACAAAAAGCAAGCAAAGAACTTTTCCTATCAAGTTGGGATGAAGCTCGTCGCCTCGGACCACAGATGAGACACCACTACACTTGGCACAATCAGCCTTGAACTGGTTAAAGGTGTAAAATTTCTAGCCGCGACCTTCTTTAGACTTCGGACATCATTTCTTTGGTATTTATTTTTCTATTTGGAATCCCATAAATTACCAGAAAGCCTTAGTATATATGTATAATATATAGCGATAAATCCAAGTTGATTTGCATGAAGCCGTTCAGGTCTCCAATACCGAACTAATAACATGCAGAGAGATGGGCGAGGCAAATCTTTTTAAAAAGAGTGGGGAGAAAAATAACCCTGAAATGTGACTGTCTGAGCTGCTGCAATATGGGAGGCCTTTTCTGATTTCAAGACCAGCTAGTCATCATAATATTATGTGTGTGTATTGAAACGAGAGGCGAGAGTGATCAGCATTTTAAAATTAGCTCAAATATCTATTTTAAAAATAATAATTCAAAAATACTTTAATTTACTACTATATATATAGTGAATTTCGAGGGGTGAACCGCGATTGGAATTAGGTGTACAGCGTCTTTGGAATTCATTAGATAATCTATTGTCTTCTACTTGAAAATGAAAGTGGAAGTAGGTGTACACGATTTTAGGTCGCGGTTCACCCCTCGGTGAAAGTCAAAAGTAATCTAAATATGATTGTATTTAGAATTAAATAATTATGTGCAAGTGTTGAGCTGATAAATAACGGTATATTAGAGGAGCTTGGACCCGAGGGTCATCTAGACCTTGTTGTTGTTATTCATGCCATGATTTATGTATTCGGAGATTTAAGAATTTCTACGAAAAAACAAATATTTAGCCCAGGAAAAAAACCCTCTCCCCTCCCCCCCAAAAGTGCGTAAGTTAAGCCTAATAAAGATAAAAGTAAATAAATATTATATGAAATTATTGGATAAAAAATACTTGGTAGGTTTCACACTAAGGGCCGGTTGCATGTCGCAAAGTAAATGTTTTTTAACACTAACCAAGGTAGATGGTAAATGGAGGGGCTGGATGGCCAATCAGATGACAGGAACTTTCAGTGCCTGTCATCTGATTGGCCATCCCAGTCACTCCATTTACCATCTACCTTGGTTAGTGGTAAAAAGCATTTACTTTGCGACATGCAACCGGCCCTAAGATATAAAAAATAAAACGAATTTATTTTTGGAGAATCTTTAATCTCGATATATATATTTCTGTTGCTCCTGAAGAAGGGTTCTTTTTCTTCGAGTGCCATACCCGAAAAGGGTGTCGGCGCCTCTCCACATATACCTGTGCTGAGTGTGTTTAGTTGTTTTTTACACAGATATACGGGACCTACTTTTTAACGCCGGTTCCGAACGGCTAATTTGGAGAGGTAACTTGGCAATTGTACTCTTGGTAGGTTGCCATTACTTTCCAAGAGGAGGCGACTGCAAATATCTATCTGCCGAGACTCGGTCTCGAACCAGCAATCTCCGAGTCAGCGACCCAACACTCTAGCCACTGACCCACAGTCGACCGAAGAAGGGTTAGTCACCCGAAATATATATATATATATATATATATATATATATATATATATATATATATATATATATAAATACGAGCTTTTCGTGCGTGCCTTCGGCACGCCCTCGAAGCTCGGCCCTCCGAGCTGGTGCTCTGGCGGGCAGCGTCTCGGTCCAAAAATTGTATTCCTCTTAAAAAACCACGCTCCAAATGTATACCCGTAAACTACCGAAAATACATCGTCTCTTAAAAGTTTCGCCTCTTTAATTTTTGAGTGGAGGGGGGAGGAATAATTATGAATATATTTAAATTTAAAATTTAAATTTAAATTTCATTTTTCCTTTTCAAAACAAAAATAATGAAATGATTTATGAACTGCAAAAAATTCGCAGGCTGAATCATGGAAATTATTCAAATTTACGCGATTCAATTAATTTAATTAATTACAAAAAATATATTTAATGTTTCTTAATTTAAAATGAATTGGAGTCTTTCATTTCAAAATTACAATTATATTTCAAATTTGCCTGGTTAATGAAAATCGATTGGAGCCATCAGTTTAAAATCCGAGCTGACAATTATATTTCAAATTTGCCTCGTTAATTAATATATATTTAATGTTTCTTAATTTAAAATCTATTGGTGTTTTTTCATTTTCATTCGAGTTCAAATGAATACAATATTATCTCGACACAAAGTCTAAATCAAAAATATATAGTTTTAGTAACAGAAATCAAAATATAATTATTAATGTTTCAATGGCGTAATGGCTAGAGCTAATGCCCTTAGTTCAAGAGTTCGTCGGTTCGATTCTAGGCAAGACGGTAATTTTTTTAGAGAAATTTCTCTAAGCGTTGTTACAAATTAATCTAGACAAATATATATATAGTATATATATATCGAGATTAAAGATTCTCCAAAAATAAATTCGTTTTATTTTTTATATCTTAGTGTGAAACCTACTAAGTATTTTTTATCCAATAATTTAAAAAAAATGTTTCACCAAGTACCAACACCAAATTCCTTAAAAAAATATTATATGAAATATTCATTTACTATGAGTTAAGGTTTTCTAGATAAATGAATATTTCATATAATATTTATTTACTTTTATCTTTATTAAAGATGTTTCACCTTGCACCAACACCACAATCCCTATTAATTATAATTAAGCTATAATATAATATAAACTTTCGAAAATTTTATGAAAAATCAAAATTACAAAAATATTTATTATTATTATTTATTTATTTGTAGATATAGGTATGTTCATAAAACACGTGATGATTGGAGTGACGAAACTACGGGGGGACTAAGGGGACTGAAGCCCACCCCAGGACGAGGAAAAAAATTAACAAATTAACAATTGAGAATTTCGAAATTTAATCATTTAAAGACATTTTTTTTTTTCTCAAAAACAGCTCTAAAGATTTTTTTCAATCTGATTAAAAATTTGACACAACTAATAGCTCATGACACTTGATAAATACACTAATTTTTAAAAAAATCGTTAGAGCCGTTTTTGAGAAAATAAAAAAAAAAAAACGAAAAAGCTTTCATGTAAACTGTCCACTTCCGGTTTTCCGATTTCAACCAAAAGCTTGATGTACTCCTTCTAGCTCGAGGGGTGAACCGCGATTGGAATTAGGTGTACACCGTCTTTGGAATAACTTTAGAATTCATTAGATAATCTATTTTCTTCTACTTGGAAATGAAAGTGGAAGTAGGCGTACACGATTTTAGGTCGCGGGTCACCCCTCGTTCTAGCCTAAATTGAGCTTAAGTTTCGAATTTCGAAAACTTTGAAAGTCGTGTGGTGAACACACCAGTTGATTTTAAATTATAATGTGAGCCTAGTTTAGAAATTAGTTACAGTTTTTACCAAAAAGACTAGATGTGGCTCATTTAGAACTCTCTTAAAGAAATTTGGATAGGTATTTAAGTATAATAGATGCTTTTACCACTACTGGTCACTATTATAGATCCAAGATACAATTATAAAATAAGAATGGAAAATAAATCGAGCTGATTGTTTGCTCGTCTCTCCGTCCATTTGGATTCTAATTAAAAGTGGCCTGCATTCGTGATCAACAAATGGTTCATTCAAAACATTGTGAAGTCATATCGTCGAGAGGCGTAGGAATAATATATTGTTGGGTAAGATGTTTTCTCCCACATGAATACCATCAGTCCATTGCTGATTCATCGTTGGACTGCTGACGAAGATTTCATTTGAAACAGATGAGGGCACAGAAATTTTTAACCGACTTCAAAAAAGGAGGAGGTTCTCTATTCGACTGAATTTTTTTTTTTTTTTTTGTGCCTATGTTACCTCATATCTCCGCCAATTGTCAACCGATTTTGAAAAAAAAAATTTGCATTGGGTCCAGTCTAGCTTCCGATTGGTCCCATTTTTTTTTTCGATTTTTTTTCATAGGTATTAGACCTTTTTTATTAGGTTTGTTTAGACCTAACCTCTTTGTTTATGAACCGATTTCGATGGTTCTTTTTTTATCCGAAAGGGGGTGTCTTAGGGATGGTGTCATATTAATCTGGTCAAGTTTTGATGATATGATCACTATTAATAACATCACTAAAAAGAGAAAAATAAAAATTTTTAAGAAAAATAAAAACCGACTTCAAAAATTAAATGCAACAAATAAAATACACTAAAAGGTATAAAATAATTATTATCTTATTTAGTTACAACTAAACGACGAAATATTAACATGAAATTACTTTTTGAATTAAGGTACCAAACAAACTATACCTATAAGCGAGCATATCCTCCAAACGTACTAAGTAAGATCCTTCGAGTGCGATTCATAAAAGGTATATGTTTGGCACCGACTTCAAAAAGTAATTTCGTGTTAATATTTCGTCGTTTAGTTGTAACTAAATAAGATAATAATTATTTTATACCTTTTAGTGTATTTTATTTGTTGCATTTAATTTTTGAAGTCGGTTTTTATATTTTTCTTAAAAATTTTGATTTTTTTTGATTTTTAAATTATATTTAAAAAAAAAATAAGCTGATGTGTTCTGATATGGCCATCCACTTGACTTTACCATACAACCTGACTCCTAAAATTATTTATAATCATGTAGGGGGGGGGGGGGTAGTTTTTGCATTTTTATACTTCTGGTGTCCCACTGATTATGTATACAAAATTTGGTTGAGTTTTCAAGATTTTCATTTTTGACCATACACCCCCTCCATTTTTGGCTGTTAGTTTTTGCATTTTTAGTCTTCTGAAGGTCCACTGATTATGTATACAAAATTTGGTTGAGTTTTCTCAAATAGCCTAGATTTTTAATTTTTAACCCCCCCCCGCCCCCTCCACCCCCCTAATTTTGGGTCGATATGCACCAAAGTCTGATCAGTTCTTAATCTCAATGGACCAAAACTACCTGTGAAATTTGGTTTCGATATTCACACTAGTTTTTGAGCTAGCGCGTCAACAAAAATTTGGTATCGCACAGACTAACACCAAAATTTTTGCATTTCCAATGTGGAAAACTGATTAGATTTTGGGGCTCTCTACCTTTAAATTCTTCTGGTTCAAAAATGCAAAAAAAATATAATTTTTTTCAAGATAATTAGAATAAAAAATAAATTTCTAATAGTTTATTATATTCAAACTTATTATATGGTAACTAGGGCGGTTCTAGCTGACGAGCGAAATGTGTCTTGAAAAAGTTTTTACTTTTTTCCTCACAACTTGTGAATGAATTTTTTGAAGGTTATATTTGTATTTAAATCACACATAATTAATTATAACTATTTATTGAACACAACACAACAAATAATACAACATAACTACGACGTTTCAATTGGCTTATTCTGTGATCTTTCTAAATATGATCACCCAATCGAATTTTAAGATAATTATTTTTTAAAATTTGAATATTTATTTAATTCACACATAATAAATTATAATTATTTATTGAACACGAACAAATAATACAATATAACTACTTATTATTATTTGTTGGTGTTCAATAAATAATTATAATTGATTATGTGTGATTTAAATAAATATTCAAATTTTAATCAAATTAATCACAAAAATAATTGATTTTTATTGATTTTAATCAATTTTAGTCACCCCTCAGAGTTGCCAATGAGTATTAGTACTAGTGCGCATCCCTCTAGTAATGGACCAAATCAGATTGGGGCTTGATTTTAAGAAGCTCTGAATATTTATAGACTGGAATGTAAGTCTTGAGGATGTCACAAATAGTTCAAGCCGAAGGGTGAACCGCGACATAAAATCGTGTACACCTACTTCCACTTCCACTTTCATTTCGAAGTAAAAGACAATAGATGACAATAGACTATCTAATGAATTCCAAAGTAATTCCAAAGACGGTGTACACCTAATTCCAATCGCGGTTCACCCCTCGGTTCAAGCTAATTGAATTGCAAATGCAAATTTATTAAAACTACTCTTATTAGTATTATTAGAAATTAATAACGAAAAACCTCGACTATCTAATACGATATACAACTGATTCGAAAAGGACTACATAATTCATTTCAAATAGGAACCAATGACGAATGAATATAAATTTCTAGAATATTCAGAATATACCATTTACATTTTACTCATACAATTTTATTTATAATAGCTAATCTGAATATATTCATAGTCCAATAAATCTTACCTGATCCGGTCGAATAGGGCCAACCATATTGACCATGGTACATTTTTCAAAACTAATTATAATAAGTTATTATTACTATTATTATTAAATAATAGAGTATGAAACCCTGGATAATTGAATATTTCGAATTTATTACAGTAAAACTTTAATTATTACCACTCTGTTAATCAAAACTGATTTACCGTTAAAAGTAGTATAATTTGATACTAAATTTTTGAATTACTATAAAAAGTAGTTAATAGTAGGTAATTATTGGGTCAGGGAGTGTAATAATAAAATTATTTCAATTGTGTGTGGTCATGCAAAGGAGACTTATAGCGTGAAATACTACTAGTATAACCCTTGTTTTGTGAACCAGATATTTTAATATTAGTAAACACCGAGGGGTGAACCGCTATTGGAATTAGGTGTACACCTTCTTTGGAATTATTTAGAATTACTATGGAATTCATTAGATAATCTATTGTCACCTATTGTCTTCTACATGGAAATGAAAGTGGAAGTGGAAGTAGGTGTACACGATTTTAGGTCGCGGTTCACCCCTAGGTAAACACTATACATTCTTTGATTTTTAGATGTTTAGTACCTTCATTTATCGTATTTACACATTTTATATTTGCAAAGGATAATCAATCCACTTTCAACTAAATCACTTTTTTTTATAATGATATTGATACAAGACGAAGTTGCACCACAAAGGTACAATCTCTGTAGTCCGCGATGGATCCTTGTATCGTGAAAATATGAAGAGATTTAGGGATTGGGTCGGAGTTGAAGGTATATGTGAATGCGGGTCTTGAAAGATTGGAGGTTATATAGGGTGGGGCAGAGCACTTTGCTTATTTAAAAATTCAATTAAGAAAAATGTAATGCAGATATATATTTAATTTTTTGAATAGCATTAAGTACAACGTTTAAATTTTATGTTTACACAGTTTTAAAGATGATATCAGGCAGATGGCGTCCATTATTCTCAATACACTCTGTAAATCAAACTCGGAAGTTATTTTCAAATCTTTCCAGTATATCGAGGGATTAACGAATTGGCGAAGTATCCAATTTAAGACGCTTAGGGGTGTTGAGTCTTAGAAAATCGTGTTTACCTTATTATTATAATCATCATCATCGAGTGTACAGTCCTAAGCCTGATTGACGCAACCACCCTAGGCGTCCAATCAACCATGTTCAATGACAACTCTTTCACTTACCCGAATCGAGTATAAAGCTTGAAAAGAGAAAGACGTAAAAATTATAAAATTAATGAACAATGATTTCTGAAAACATTAATTGATAGAATGTCTGGTATAATTGCACCAATGCTATTATATATATTAAAATCAGAATAGTGGTTTGTTATGTTAATTAGATTTTTACTCAAGTGTACACTCTCAAAGATTAATCTTAGAATTACATAGATTTAAGAAGATATAATTAATTTCATTATGTCAAGATCTTATGTTTGATACATTTGATTAAAAGAGATTAAAAATTAGATCTATAATAATTAGTTCGCTATTTGAAGATACAATTGATAAACATCTAAGATGTTTTTTTTTTCAATTCATTAAGCGGTAAACATACATATATGGTATAGATTTTGAAGAATAGTTGTTGAAATATAAACTTTGATGTTCTATCGTAGAGTGAATTTGAGACCGACAACATTTCCTCCTATTTTCCTACAAATTTTGTCATAACTTCGTTATTTTTTATCGGATCTTGAAATACAAGGTGTCATTTTGTTCACAATAAAAAGCGTAACGTTTTATCTAATATAACTAGTTATAATAAAATGCAATATTAAAGTTATTCAAAATTAAAAATTTTAAATGGCCGCCGTTTTGAAAATTTTCAAGATAAAATTTAGGTACTTTTTTAAATAGTAGATAATGTAGTTAAGTACATGTGTATCAAATTTCATGAAGATATCTAGTTCTCAAGATAGACGCTTTTCCTTAAAAACAAAATAAAATGGCGACCAGACAGAAAACGAAGCGTTTTTGGACCTATGTTTATTGGAACTTTTCATCTAATTTTGATGTTGGGAATCAGACTCTGAAGTCTTGGAATCCTTTTTCTAAACAGCCTGTATATTAACCAATTAGGTAATTGATTCTAATTAGGTTGCCATGGCAACAACAATGTATTTATTATTATTGATTTAGAAAAATAAACAAACATTTTCTTCGTTCCAACTAATAAGTATGTGTAGATAATTTAACTTAAAAATTACTTCATATATTACGCGGTTATCGATGAATTTTGCGAAGAATAAAATACAAGTTTTAAAAATGAAGTGTCCTTTTTTGGACAGCATCCTCTGGCTGAAAAGTCACCGCCCGCTCCTGATATATAGGTATTATAAATAAATACAATCAACCTAGAGGAAAAAGGTATATTTAGAAATTAGTAGAGAATGTGGTGTTGGTGCAAGGTGAAACATCTTTAATAAAGATAAGAGTAAATAAATATTATACTATATATATTTATCTAGATTAATTTGTAACAACGCTTAGAGAAATTTCTCTAAAAAAATCACCCTCCTGCCCAGAATCGAACCGACGAACTCTTGAACTATGGGCATCAGCTCTAACCACTAGACCAATGTCACATTAATATTTATATCTTGATTTCTTTTACTAAAACTATATATTTTTGATTTAGACTTTGTGTCTAGATAATATAGTATTCATTTGAACTCGAATGAAAATGAAAAAACACCAATTGATTTTAAATTAAAAAACATTGAATATATATTAATTAACGAGGCAAATTTGAAATATAATTGTCAGTTCGGATTTTAAACTGACAGCTCCAATTGATTTTCATTAACCAGGCAAATTTGAAATATATATATTCGAATTTTGAAATGAAAGACTCCAATTCATTTTAAATTAAGAAACATTAAATATATTGATAATTGTTCCCCCCCTCCCCCCTCGCCACTCAAAAATTAAAGATGCGAAACTTTTAAGAGACGATGTATTTTCGATAGTTTACGGGTATACATTTGGAGTGTGGTTTTTTAAGAGGAATAAAATTTTTGGACCGAGACGCTGCCCGCCAGGGCACCAGCCCGGAGGGCCGAGCTTCGAGGGCGTGCCAAAGGCACGCACGAAAAGCTCGTATTTAATATTCATTTACTATGAGTTAAGGATTCTTGGTCACTTGTTTCACATTAAAATTAAAAAATTATTAAAAAATGTATAAAAATTTTCAATATACCTATATATTTCGTGCTATCAACCCATCTTCAGGAAGTACAGAAAAGTAACAAGTGACCAAGAATCCTTAACTCATAGTAAATGAATATTAAATATAATATTTATTTACTCTTATCTTTGGTATATTTAGAGTTTAATCGTATTAAGATAGTTCTTTCGCGACAATCCACACAAAAAGTTTTAGTCTCGTAACCACTATAAATATGGACTATGTTAAAACTTTAGGTTTGTTTTTTTTTCATTTTTTTGTCATCCTACTTAATATTTGAGATAATCAAATTAATTATATCTCTAAAGTTAAAAAACATCACTATAGCCTTCTTGTGAGTACCAGGTCATTCTAATATACAAGGAAATGAGCAAAGTTGGATAGATTGGCCAATACAGCCTCTGTAACTGGTAATAGTTTGGATATAGATTTACTCTATCGGAGATAAGTCAACTCTATTATAAAAAATCATAGCTTGAAGATTTGGAATGAATATTGGAACAAGAACTCTCAAAACTGTATAGGCTCTCTACTTATTTTCTATTTTACCCAAGGTCCCAAATGAACCTTGGTATTGAGAAAATAAAAATTATTCCGAAGATTATCTACTCAAATAACTCGCTTAAGAATAGGCCATTCTTCACTCACTCCCGCCTATTTAAACAAAATTGGCGTGAGGGAGGATCCATTCTCTGTGGCTGTGATCATCTCTCTTATGGAGATATCAATCATATATATTTGGGATGCAATATAAATGTGGAAGTAATCAATCGGCTCTATTTGATGATCAGCAAAGAGGTTGCGTTTCCCACAAACATGAGCATTTTACTGTCCTTCGAAAATCAAGAAATAAAATTATCAAATAAGATATTAAAACAGATATTTCAGCTATCGGGCCTCTAACCAAATATGACTAAAACTAAATAGAAGTAAATAATTAAAATTTTCAAGAAATGCAAAATTATATATTAAATTGAAAAAAAAAAAAATCCTTAGGTTATGTTTTTTAACGTGACTGTACTTCTCACACTACTATATCCTCTTTATGAATGGATCGTTTCCAAGCCATTGATCTTATATCCCCTCCACTAAAAATAATCGCCAAAACATGTTTTTTTTTAATCAAAACTATGGGGTAAATAATTTCAATTTTTTTTTAAGTTACTTCGAATATATTATTCTAATAAATATTAGTTTTTCATCAAAATGGTGAAAGTCCTTCAATGAAAAAAAATAAAATAATGATCATAACCCCACCCTTTCCCAATCTATATACCATATGTAAAAAATTTCCTTTTTAATTGCAATTATTTCATGTTTGGTGTGGTAAATCGTCTTTAAATTTGATCAGTGTGTTTATTATGCTTTTAATGACTTATATTCCAAGTTTCGAAGACTTTTTGAACTTTTGCATTTGTGAAAAAGAACTACTTTAAAATAAAAATGTTCAAATACTTTTCTAGAAAAATCCCCGAAATTCCCCTTGTATTTTCTGATGCTTGTCTTATTCGTGTTCGTTACAAGAAAGTGTTTATGTCAGTGGATGTCGTCTTAGGCGTATGCAGACGGCACGCGCTGACATCCGGTGTGTCTTGACATTGGTATTTCGCTAACGCTTTGGCAGTTGAGCCCCCGTGTTGGCACGCGCACCATCTCCTGGGACATGGGACTTTACACAATTATCCTTGTATTATCTTCCCCCTTCGATCATTTGAAATTTATTCTTGAGTTAATGTCAAAAGAAGCCTCTGTCTGGCACTTGAAGTGAATCAGAATTGACAACATGCATATTTTATACTAGTAAAACGTACAAGATACAATATCTACTCTTATTAAAGGAGCAAAAATTGTATATTTATTTATATATATATTTATTTATATATTTGTATCTTGGTTCTATTTTGAAAACGGCCCTACCGATTTTGATGAAACAAAATCTATTAACAAGTCCGCCTCCGTGGTGTAATGGTCAGAGTAACTGACTGGCAACCCTGAGGTCTAGGGTTCGATTCCCGGCTATACCCAGACATTTTTTCTGTAAGTATAGGGTCTGGTAATAAAAATTAAGTGGGAGATAAATTTAACCGAATTTATCGCGCGGAGAATTTACCACTGCACGAAGCCCCTAAAACCTTAGTAAATTGGATATTGAATTGTATCTAAGTTTCTGAGATTGGCTCGTGATCCCGGCTTCTTTTCCTTCTATTATGTTTTTTTCACGATGGAGGGGCCAGCCCATACAGGCCTTTAGGGGATCCACCTTCTGGTGTATCTCCTTCTCACATCAATATCATTAAAAAAAAAAAAAAAGTTTTGAGGATAAAAAAATAATCTGGCTAGGTCTGGACCTAAACAAAATTCATCTTAATTGATTTTTTCTTAATTAAAGTAATTATTGATAGATGAAAATCTCAATAAAAAAAATGATTCGCCGGATGTCAGATTAGAACCTGAGACCTCTTGCATCAGAGGCATAGACTTTACCAGTAGACCATAGAACTATTTTAAAATGTTTGCTTTTTACTTTTACTAAAATGAATATTTTTGAATTAGACTTTATTATAAGTGTGGAAATAATTGAATATATTATATATAGCTATGTATTTTATAAATAGAATTTATTGAATAAATTGCGGCGCGGCAAATTTGAAATATGTATAATTGAATTAAGCTGAAAGAAAGACAACAATTAATATACTATATATATTTTTATTAATTTGAAAACGGCTCTCAAATAAAAATCGACCTTTTTATCAGAATTTTAAATTAAAAATAATATTAAAATAAAGCTTTTAACTGAAGAAAAAAGTTACCGAGCATCGCTCGGTGCCTCCAGGTACTAGATACTATATATCAAGTGAGTTTTTTTTTATCTTGTCTTATAACTCAAAAACAGTACATTATATGAAAAAAAGTTTCAAATAAAAGTTTATTTATATCAGGGGGAAAACTAAAATATAAATATGCTATTGTTTTTCGACCTAGAACAAGCTTTCAAGGGTATTTCGAAAAAAGTTCTGCTTTTTTTTAAATAGAAACATATATGTGTCTGTACATATTCTGAATCTACAAAAAAAACTGAACAACTTTAATGAGAACTATTTTTTTATACGACAGTAATAAAAAAATATTAAATCAATTAGATCTCAAAAAAATCCTAATAATTATTTTTAACAATCATTCAATTTAATTATCAAATAACTAATTATTAAATAAATAATTTAATAATAATTAATAATTTAATAATTTTGCCCTCAGGAGCTTCATTTTATCGTGTTGTAAATCTATTAAAAAAAAAAAATAACAGAAAATGTAAAGACTATGAAGAAACTTAAAAGGCCAAAATGACGAAATTGGAAATGGAATTCATCCAGAAGACTTGCGATACGATACACTCATACACTCTGGAATGTCATAGATACAGTGTCGCAAAATTATTAAATTATTTATTTAATAATTAATTATTTAAT
>JALMQS010000237.1:56841-234714 GCA_024734495.1 Forficula auricularia
TGAAGTACCTGAGGTATTTTGCGTGTGTGGCTACTGTCTCTGAATGAGATAAACTTTCTTAAGAAAATATATTCATTCCAAGCAAAAGATTTGATGTCATCGGATTACAAAATAAATATTTCATCTAACTAGTCATTAGGAAAATTTCATTGAATCGATTCTTTATCTATCAGACGACCCGGGAGAGATTTATTTGCATAAATCGTTTGCGTCAAACTTGAGCAGTATTAAGAATCCTTTAGAGAGGACTTTCATAAGAAATATAAAAAAATGTTAATTATATAGTATTATAAATGTTTTATTATTCCATTCATCCGATGTTATCAAAAGGGGATAAGAATAAAGGATTAATAACCAAAGTTGATTACTAAATTCCATTTAAATGGATTTAAAATAATAATAACTTGATTTCTTTGAGTTATGACGCGGAAAATTCATCGGAATTAATTTATTTATCTATTAGAAATATTTTATTCTTTGAGTAATTTTCATTTGAAAATAATAAGACAAATATTTTATTATTCTTTGTAATTTATAGGTACTTATTAAAAAATATTTTTTACCTATAACTTTACATTTCACGCTAAAAAGAACAACGATAACTTTGATTCATTAAAAATAAAATATCTTATTATATTAAACGAGCAATTTTTGTATATATAGAGAGAGAGAATCGATTTCTCGTTAAACGGCTCTAACGATTTGGATGAAATTAACAGGTTAGGAGGTTTTTGTGTTGACAATTTTCGATCTCTCACGGTCTCATCTTCGGTTAAGTTGTTTTTGAAGGTTTTTTTGTTAATTGAAATAATTATTCACATGTGGTTGTCCGATAAAAATGTATAATTACATTTTTATTCAATTTCTTTTTAATAATTAATTGATTTTTTAATTTTATATCCCACTAATAATTCATTACAAATATTATTATAATATATTAATTTGCGAATTTAATTAATGGAGGAGAATAATTGGAGAGAGGAGAGAGGGTGAGATGGGAGGAGATGATCCAATCGACTTGATTGGGGAATAATGGAATTGAAATAATTATCGGAAAAGAGGTTTTTTATCTAATTAGATTTTTCCTCTTATTAAAAACAAGGACTAAAGATAAATAAGGACACTCGATGGTGGAGAAGTTATCTCCGAAATCGAAGCAAAATACAATGTATACATTATTAATGTAAAATAATTGGTTTAATAAAATTTATAAAAAAAAAAAAAAATATCAAGTTAAGATGATTAGAATGGGGAAGGATGGGAGGATTGGATAAACCAATCGACTTGATTGGGGAATAATGGAATTGAAATAATTATCGGAAAAGAGGTTTTTTATCTAATTAGATTTTTCCTCTTATTAAAAACAAGGACTAAAGATGAATAAGGACACTCGATGGTGGAGAAGTAATCTCCGGAATCGAAGCAAAAAATACAATGTATACATTAATTAATGTAAAATAATTGGTTTAATAAAATTTATAAAAAAAAGATATTTAATTAATTGGATGTATTTTTTTATTGAATTAAATAAAAAATATTAATATATCGCTTTGAACTAAAGCAAAAAATTGGTGTTTCAGGTACTTAAATGTTTATATGTCACTTATGTTTAATATCGTTTGAAAAACAGCATAAATATCAAGGTTAACATTATGTGTGCTGAAAAAAAGAAACCCTATCGAACAAACATATGTACCTAAGTGAAACCCTACCTTACTGCTTTCCAAGAATCTCACCCGACTAGGATCATATGATCGATTTCCAAATGAAATACTTTTTTAATATAGTCTTTCGACAAATATCGAAATCACACACACTCACTCAGTTGGAGGATATGACCTATCTAGGGTATCTGATGCACAGTCAAGCGATCCTCTCGAATGCTGGAGTCCCTAATATGCATGTCGTGCGGCCAATCCTTCAACCCGGCACATTCGCGCTACACAGTTAGGGTTCTTAAAACTAGCGAAAACAACACACCTACGCCAGACTATACATCTGAGTAATACACTTGACATTGTATCCTCAAACCAAGGCAGTCGGCAATATCCATAATTAAAAGGCCTAAACCCCAAATATAATTCCACACACATCGTTGACGAAGGCGCAGATATATATTCTCAAAAAAATTCAAACATCGCCCCATATAATCTAATTCCTGACCTAGGAGGAGTATAGTCGCGGAAATTCAGTTTTATAGATAAACTGAACCTAAACTAAAAAGGCATATTTCTGGTTAATTATGATAATATCTAGGGGAGCCGGGTTGGCTCAGTTGGCTAACGCACTGGTCTCGTTTCGACATCGATCGATTATGACGATGTTGGAATGGGAGGCCGGGGTTCGATCCTAGCTGACGAATAAAAATTTCTACCGGCTGAAAACTCGGCTCCCCCACTAACCCTACTAACACTTTACTTATGTGCTGTCTAAATGGGCTTTGTTCCCGGTGACATTAAATAAATAAAAAAAAAAAAATGATAATATCTAGCTATTAATATTATTTATTTATTTAAAAATATATATGTATAATACAATATTTCCAGGTTAAATAAAAAATATAGATATATATATATATATAAACAATATATTCTATGTATTTGTCACAATTCTCCCAAATTATTTGAATAAACAAACACAAGAGAGCGCATGTATAATTACATTTTTTACTCTATTTCCTTTTGATAATTAATTGGGTTTTCAATTTTAAATTCCACAAAAAGATCAATACAAATATGGTTATATTAGAATTTGCCAATTTAATTAATTAAAGGGCTTGAATGGGAGGATGGAAGAGGAATCCAATCGACTTGATTGGGGAATAATGGAATTGAAATAATTATCGGAAAAGAGGTTTTTTTATCTAATTAAATTTTTCCTCTTATTAAAAACAAGGACTAAAGATGAATAAGGACACTCGATGGTGGAGAAGTAATCTCCGGAATCGAAGCAAAAATACAAAATGTATACATTAATTAATGTAAAATAATTGGTTTAATAAAATTTATAAAAAAAAAATTAATTAAAGGTATTTTTCTATAAGATAATTTATTAGAATATCAATTTCATATCTGTAATGAGACTTTTCATATTTGTAATGAACTTGTATTGGTATTTAAAATAAAAAAAACAAATTAATTATTAAAAGGAAATTGAGAAAAATGTAAATATAAATTTTTACAAGGGTCTAGATTTTCATTTTTTGAGCACCCCCCCCCCCCCCCCCCCACACACACACACCTATTATACCTATTAAAAAAGTGATTAAATTTTTAGTAATACTATCGTAAATTGGCTAATGTCTTAAGGCTGATAAACATAGATTTTTTTGATAGAAACAAATTTTTTACTTTAACAAGAAGTATTTTTGGATAATTTTTTCTATTATTATCAATTTTAAGAAAAATTAAAATGAATTATTTCAATCATCAGTGCAAAATCAATCCCGGATCTGAAATAGAATAAAATTGATGCCACCGGTAGACGATAGACGATGTTGTATAACCATGTGTCTTTAGGATATAGGCCATGACGACAATCGAATAGGTACAATCAATCCGTCACTATTTACTCTAATTGGTCAGTTATTACGGGACAGAAAATAGAATTTATCGTTGTATTATTCTCTGACATTTTTGGGTGAGTGAGAGAATTGAAATCAAACGTTTTGAATCATGACAGAGACGATAGATTATGCTAATCAATGTTTAGAGAAAGGTATAGGTAGGAATATATGATTGATGAATAATTAAAATTGAATGATATCCAGTAAAAGGAGATTCAAGGGCAGAAATAATGAAAGGGAGGACAATAGAGACATTTAAGGGGGAGATTATAAATGGAAATGGATGGGTTCAGGGAATTTGCAACAGCGTGGGTCTTTAGAGGAAAAATAAAAATAATTTTTAAGAAAAAAATAAAAACCGACTTCAAAAAATTAAATGCACTAAAAGGTATAAAATAATTATTACCTTATTTAGCTACAACTAAACGACGAAATATTAACATGAAATTACTTTTGAAGTCGGTACCAAACAAACTATACCTATAAGCGAGCGTACCCGCCAAACGTACTAAGTAAGATCCGTCGAGTGCGATTCATAAAAGGTACATGTTTGGCACCAACTTCAAAAAGTAATTTCATGTTAATATTTCGTCGTTTAGTTGTAACTAAATAAGGTAATAATTATTTTATACCTTTTAGTGCATTTAATTTTTGAAGTCGGTTTTTATTTTTTTCTTAAAAATTATTTTTATTTTTCTCTTTTTTAGTGATGTTATTAATAGTGATCATATCATCAGAACTTGACCAAATTAATATGACACCATCCCTAAGACACCCCCTTTCGGATAAAAAAAGAACCATCGAAATCGGTTCATAAACAAAGAGGTTAGGTCTAAACAAACCTAATAAAAAAGGTCTAATACCTATGAAAAAAAACGAAAAAAATAGGACCAATCGGAAGCTAGACTGGACCCAATGCAAAAAAAAATTTCAAAATCGGTTGGCAATTGGCGGAGATATGAGGTAAGATAGGCGCAAAAAAAAAAAAAAAAATTCAGTCGAATAGAGAACCTCCTCCTTTTTTGAAGTCGGTTAATGAGCTTCAAACTGCATTGTGAAATGGCACAATCAAACTATGGAACCTTCCACAGTGAAATTTTGAAAAATATTAAAGGAAAAAATAACAATTTTTCCTTTTCCTAAAGTTTATTTCATGATTTTTCTATTAATTGTGCACCAAAATAAAGGAAAAGTACCCATATTCCGTATAAAGTTTGCTTTTGTAGTGGTTATAATAATAATAAACGACGAAAAAGGCCATTTTGACCCATTTCCGAGTCCTATCAGATATTAAACAGCAATATTTGAAATCAATATATTTTCTTAGCGTAATAGAAAACAGCTCCCTCTTTGATTTTCAAATTACCACTTGTTTGTAACTCAATTTGAACTCGATTTATAACAAAAAAACTAAGATCATATGTTTTTATCTATGTTTATTATCCTTTATATTTTAGTTTTTTTAGTTATAACTCGAGTTCCAATTGAGCTAAAAACAAGTGGTAATTTGACAATCAAAGAGGAAGCTGTTTTCTATTATATCAACAAATTATTGCTGTTTAATATCTAGGGGGACTCGAAAATAGGTCAAAATGGCCTTTTTCGTTGTTTTGACCGATAATATCACAAAAATCTGACCTGTTGAAAAAATTGGAAAATTACATGATAATCATTGGCGTATAAAACTCTACTGGATCAATCGTTAGGTTTACGGTTACAAATTTTTGTTTAATTTTTGTCGAGAAATGTTATTGGATAATCGCGTGGGGTTGGGGATATGATAATGCGACGAAACTACTTACCACTATACTAATGTTACTTATAATTATTAACAAATTATTTTTTATTTTACTTACTTAAGCCTAAGTATTGCATATTTGACTAAAAATTCAAATTCGACTTTTCAATCGAATCGTGTGTTTTTTAAACAAAATAAGCTGATGTGCCTATCAACATGACTATACCATACCGCTTGACCCTCCCTTATATTAATAATCATTTAAAATTCACGAATTAATGTGCCTATGCTGAAAAAAAAGAAACCCTATCGAACGAACATACGTAACTATCCTTACGATACATCTCTCCAAGATTCTCACATGAATCAAGCGCGTCAGAGGAATATGTCCTGTACCATCGGTTTCCAAATGAAAGACTTTATGAAATGGTCTTTCGAAAAATTATAGAAAACACACAGTCATTCAGATAGAGGATAAACCGATCTCTCAAATATTGGTTACATAGACAGTTGAGCCCTCTTGATAGTTGGAGAATAATAAATAACCTGCCTATGTCCGGGGACCCTCACAACGCGGCATATTTTTGGCCGCTCAATAAAAATCGCTAATAAAATATTGCTGTTTAATATCTAATGGGACTTAAAAATAGGTCAAAATGGCCTTTTTTGTGGTTTTGACCTAAAATATCTCAAAACTCTGACCTGTTGTAAAAAACGGGAAATTGTATGATAATCAGCGGATAAAACTCTACTGAAATCCATTGTTAGATTTACTGTTAGAAATTTATGTTTAATTTTTGTCGAGCAGTGTTTTCAGGTTGGAATAATAATAACCTGAAAATATATTTGTAAATTTTTTAAATTATTTACTTTGACTGTTGTGACATCACAATTTTTAAGATCCTCTCTTGGGGGGTCAGATAGGCTAGTCGGTAGCGTATCATCCTGCTAACCAAGTGGGTCCCGGGTTCGAATCCGACTCGAGGCATTCGGCTAACATCTGACCCCCGGAGTAGAGACAAAATTTAAAAAATATATTTATATATATAAAATGGCTTATGGTTAGAAAGGCCGAAAAGCCAAAAAAAAAAAGATTCTCTCTTCCCCCAGGGGGGGGGGGACTTGTTTACTGTGTGACGTAATTTATGTACGGCCCCTAACTAAGAATGATATTAAGATTATATTTTTAACCGACTTCAAAAAAGGAGGAGGCTCTCTATTCGATTGAATTTTTTTTTTTTTTTTGTGCCTATGTTACCTCATATCTCCGCCAATTCTCAACCGATTTTGAAAATTTTTTTTGCATTGGGTCCAGTCTTGCTTCCGATTGGTCCCATTTTTTTTCGTATTTTTTTCATAGGTATTAGACCTTTTTTATTAGGTTTGTTTAGACCTAACCTCTTTGTTTATGAACCGATTTCGATGGTTCTTTTTTTATCCGAAAGGGGGTGTCTTGGGGATGGTGTCATATTAATCTGGTCAAGTTCTGATGATATGATCACTATTAATAACATCACTAAAAAGAGAAAAATAAAAATAATTTTTAAGAAAAAAATAAAAACCGACTTCAAAAAATTAAATACAACAAATAAAATACACTAAAAGGTATAAAATAATTATTATCTTATTTAGTTACAACTAAACGACGAAATATTAACATGAAATTACTTTGTGAAGTCGGTGCCAAACATATACCTTTTATGAATCGCACTCGACGGATCTTACTTAGTACGTTTGGCGGGTACGCTCGCTTATAGGTATAGTTTTTTTGGTACCGACTTCAAAAAGTTATTTCATGTTAATATTTCGTCGTTTAATTGTAACTAAATAAGATAATAATTATTTTATACCTTTTAGTGTATTTTATTTGTTGCATTTAATTTTTGAAGTCGGTTTTTATTTTTTCTTAAAAATTATTTTTTTCTGAACAAGAAAGTTGAACAATGACCATTCCTATTATATAAGAAGGAAAATATTAGTATTAAAAAAAATGTGACCAGAGTTATCAAATTGTTAAAACCAATTTGAAATATTTTTTTTTCGAATAAACAGTAATTTGAATTATGAAATATACGCTATAATAATTATTATAATATAAAAATATTTCGGTACATATTATAAAAAGATAGCGATAGTGAAAGCCTCACTATTAAGAACATGAAACATTCCATATGATTTGTTTTCCACTAAACGGATGAGCATGAGAGCTCGATTCAGAGAGATCTGGCGAATCACCAATGAGGCATCGTTCTCTCAGAAAACAGAGATCCCCTCAATCTGATTACACATATACAAATGTTTTTAGAGCACAGAGGAACGTTAACAGCTATCATGGTCAAATTGTTTATTTAATATAATCGCTATTTTTTTCGGTCAAAAATATTTTCACAATAATAAAGGAGAAGATGAGTGAAGTGGATCGATAAATCACGGGTAATTTCGACTAAAAAGTTGTGTGTCGGTAACTGCAACTGGAGAGGTGTTTAGCGTTTAGGTGCCTCAGGTGTATAATCATCGGCTGCAATAGAGTGTAAAAGTAAATCAAGATGGACCAGGTTGCAGGTTGCAGGTTGCGGAAGTAGCGGCGCGTGGGCCTTCTCTCTCCAAGTGTTCCACTTAGAATTTATCGCTTAATGACCTTTCGTTTAGAATTTAATTAAGAAAGTCCAATCAAATAAGTCAATAGATTCCTTCGATAGGACACTTTGTGCTCTATCGAGATGAGAGATAGAGCTGATAAGAAGTTTTTCAAGAGTTAATTAATAAATATTAAGCCACTGATGTTTAGAATAAGAAAAATAAATAAATGGTTAGATATAATAAACAAACAATTAACAAAAAAAAATAATTTTTAAGAAAAAAAATAAAAACCGACTTGAAAAAATTAAATGCAACAAATAAAATACACTAAAAGGTATAAAATAATTATTATCTTATTTAGTTACAACTAAACGACGAAATATTAACATGAAATTAGTTTTTGAAGTCGGTACCAAACAAACTATCCCTATAAGCGAGCGTACCCGCCAAACGTACTAAGTAAGATCCGTCGAGTGCGATTCATAAAAGGTATATGTTTGGCACCGACTTCAAAAAGTAATTTCATGTTAATATTTCGTCGTTTAGTTGTAACTAAATAAGATAATAATTATTTTATACCTTTTAGTGTATTTTATTTGTTGCATTTAATTTTTTGAATTCGGTTTTTATTTTTTTCTTAAAAATTATTTTTATTTTTCTCTTTTTAGTGATGTTATTAATAGTGATGATATCATCAGAACTTGACCAAATTAATATGGCACCATCCCTAAAACACCCCCTTTAGGATAAAAAAAGAACCATCGAAATCGGTTCATAAACAAAGAGGTTAGGTCTAAACAAACCTAATAAAAAAGGTCTAATACCTATGAAAAAAAAACTAAAAAAAAAATGGGACCAATCGGAAGCTAGACTGGACCCAATGCAAAAAAAATTCAAAATCGGTTGACAATTGGCGGAGATATGAGATAACATAGGCACAAAAAAAAAAAAAAAAAAATCAATCGAATAGAGAACCTCCTCCTTTTTTGAAGTCGGTTAAAAATATTATATGAAAAAAATCATAAATAGGCATATAGGGACAGTGTGTCACGACTTTAGCGCCAACTGACAACGAAAATGTAAGCTTTGGGGGATGATTTATTAAACATCCAAGACAAAAACACTCGCTCACGGATCCTAAGCTCCGTGCACTCTTATCTATGATTTATATATAGTCCAGTCAAATTGTCTTTTTATCAGAAAAGTTTTAAGGTAGTTCTGATTTTTTCCATATATATGTTTTTTGGGGCGCTGAATCCAAATCTGAAGTCTCCCACCAAAATTTCATGACGCAACATTGTAGAAAATGGGAAAAAAGGTGAAAATCAATTTTTTGGCGGTTTTTCGCTTATAACTCGAAAACGTAAATAACCTTCCTATTCAAAATGAAAGCACATAAGCTTTCCTAAAAATTTCATTATTTAGGTTTTTTTTTCTCCGACCAACCGCTCAAAAGCAAAATCCAAGTTTTCGACCTCGACAGGCCCCTGGATCACCCAAAAACTCGCACTTTTTTCGATATTTTCCCATTTTGACCATAAAGCAGCACGTTTTTGACAAAGACCAGTGTATACATTTTTAAACTACATTAAATTTGCTACAATTCAGACAAAGTTTCAACTTAATTGGATAAATATTAATCCGTGCCGCAATGAGGTTAAAGTTTTGAAAAACTGCAATCTTTTTCATAAAATCGCAATTTTTTCCTTGATATAAAAATAATTTTTAAGAAAAAATAAAAACCGACTTCAAAAAATTAAATGCACTAAAAGGTATAAAATAATTATTACCTTATTTAGTTACAACTAAACGACGAAATATTAACATGAAATTACTTTTTGAAGTCGGTACCAAACAAACTATACCTATAAGCGAGCGTACCCGCCAAACGTACTAAGTAAGATCCGTCGAGTGCGATTCATAAAAGGTATATGTTTGGTACGAACTTCAAAAAGTAATTTCATGTTAATATTTCGTCGTTTAGTTGTAACTAAATAAGGTAATAATTATTTTATACCTTTTAGTGCATTTAATTTTTTGAAGTCGGTTTTTATTTTTTCTTAAAAATTATTTTTATTTTTCTCTTTTTTAGTGATGTTATTAATAGTGATGATATCATCAGAACTTGACCAAATTAATATGACACCATCCCTAAGACACCCCTTTTGGATAAAAAAAGAACCATCGAAATCGGTTATTAACAAAGAGGTTAGGTCTAAACAAACCTAATAAAAAAGGTCTAATACCTATGAAAAAAAAACGAAAAAAAATGGGACCAATCGAAGCTAGACTGGACCCAATGCAAAAAAAATTTTCAAAATCGGTTGACAATTGGCGGAGATATGAGGTAAAAAAAAAAAAAAAAAAAAAAAAAAAAATCAGTCGAATAGAGAACCTCCTCCTTTTTTGAAGTCGGTTAAAAATGAAAACCACTGATCCTATACACTTAATTCCTATCTCATTCTCTAGGAAATTCTGTTGACTTGAACGTTTACTTGGACCACTTTCTTGTTAAAATTCATAGTTTTATAGATATCCATCATTTGTTGCATTTTCTACAATGTTGCGTAACGAAATTTTGGTGGGAGACCTCAGATTTGGATTCAGCGCCCCAAAAAACATATATAAGCAAAAAATCATAACTACCCCAAACCTTTCCCCATACAGGCCCATTTGAGCACAATTTGACTGGACTAATACAATAATACAATATTTGCCCGAATTTCCCCAAATAATTAGAATACATAAACACAAGAGAGCGCTACCTTCGGCAGTAATGCTGGCTCTATGTTTAACGCACGGTCCCTATACTATTTTTGTTACAATAAGGAATGAAGGTAATAAATTAATGAATACTTAAAGATAACAAATAAGGATTAGCTAAAAATTAAGATTAAACTCTGTAATATATAAAAAATAAACTGCAACGGATCGTTGCTAAACTTTATCCAAATTCATTTGAAATATTAATATGTTCTAGAGTAAAGTACTTTAAAATATAATTTTACTAAGAACTTTATTTAACCTTTTTTGTGGGTCCAAAGGTACTTAATTAGGATATTAAATTTCATCAAAATTGGTTAAGTCATTTTCAAGATATTTAGAAAAAACTAAAAAAGTACTGAAATAAAGTACTAATGTTTGTGGACCGATATGTACCAAAAACTAATCAGCGCTTCATTTTGTTAAAATACTGGTAGGTTTTCAATTTCAATTTATTCGGTGCAACGGTGTGGAAAAATTCGTGGTCGAAAAAAACGATAACACACATACATCCATCCATCCATCCGCACGCACTTCCAAAAAAAATGGCACTTTTTGGCCTCTCGGCGAGATCCCAGGTAATTTTTGGCAAAACCGTCACGTGCTAAAATTCAATCTCATTGAATACTTCAATTTGTGACCTTAATTGAGTCCATGGGTTCCGTAGTCTTTACCTGAGGACCCTTTGAAGTCGCGCTTGCCGCGAGACCCATTACAATACTTTCTCCCATGCTTCGCATTGGATAAAGTAAAAATGAAAAAGATCAAGTATTATTATATTAACCAGTTTCTTTTTTGTTGGAGTGCTCAGGTCCCGTTTGCGCATTATATTGGCGGCTTTTATATGCACTGAGACCAAATTACTGCGGCCACAATATTTTTTCAAGTTTCAATGTTTTTTTACAAAAAAAAAACAAGAACAAATAATAATAGGGCGAATAATAAATAGTTTGAGACGTTTTTGAGATATTTTGAAAATAGAAAGCAAAACAAAACAAAAAAAAAACTTTTTATTGGTCGATTACAAAATTAGCAGTATCAGCCTGGTCATTTAAGGGAGCCCCTGCTATTTAGACAACTTCGTCGACGAATTTTTCTACATCGTTCAACCAATTGAAAACCTGCCATTACTTTAACAAAATGAAGCGCTGATTAGTACATATCGGCCCAGAAACATTGGTACTTTATTCGAGTACTTTTTTAATTTTTTCTAAATATCTTGAAAATGACTTAACCAATTTTGATGAAATTTACTTATTAGTGAAAATTATATTTTAAAGTACTTTGCCCTAGTAGAGTAAGATAGTACTTTTTTAAATTCTTTAAAATTTACTCATTTGATCGGTATAATATAGTTCATGGTCAATGGTCGCCTTTAAACCATTGGCGTCGTCGTGAGAGGCGGTATGGGTCGAATCGTCTATTAGTCCAGTGAATGGATTTGATTTTTTTTTTTTTTTTGGGGGGGGGGGGGTTTGTAATAACATAGATTACAAAGTTCTCCCATTAAAAATTGCCATTTTCAAATCTATTTATTTAAACAAATAAAAAAAAATTTTAAATTTCTTTTAAAAATATAATTATCGGAATTTTTAAATACATTTACGTCAACGTATTAAACAACAATCATGTTATCTAGTGATGAAGAGTATACAGTCTTAAAATTTGAATTTTTATTTAAATCACACATAAGTAATTATAATTTATTTGTTCGTGTTCAATAAATAATTATAATTAATTATGTGTGATTTAAATAAAAATTCAAATTTTAATCAAATTAATGAAGAAAATAAAAGCTTCAACAGCTTCATTAGTAATAAATATTCTATACAGTGTTGTTTTACGCAATTTTTTTTATCGTGTTAGAGCGAAACGGTCTTGTAAAATGGCGTGGTGTAGGAGTGCTACCTGTAGTAGTTTTTCTTTTCATTTTTATTGAACATAGATTTCATTGCAATGATGAGAGTATTCTTAGAATCCAAGTATGAATATTTATTAGAATATTCCTCCTATGTAGGCCATCCTCTCAATGGTGTACTACTTTTTCGAAATGAAAAAAAAAAAAAAAGTTAAAACAAAAATAAACTAAAGGTAAGTCAATTCAACAATAAATAAATATGTAAAAATCAGTACGTATTTAAATAAATAAATAAATGAAAAGTTAAACTGGAGAATAAATAATTATTTTAATCAATCACGAAATTCAAGGACATGATTGACATTGAAAATATGTAAGAATAGAAAGGATGAAATATGTGTGTGTGAGAATTAGCTAAAATATGTATGAGCCTCATCCACACATAAGCTGACGGGGGAAGTGGAACTTAAGCAGATTTTATTGAAATATTTTTTTATAAATTTATAAATTTTATTAAACCAATTATTTTACATTAATTAATGTATACATTGTATTTTTTGCTTCGATTCCGGAGATTACTTCTCCACCATCGAGTGTCCTTATTCATCTTTAGTCCTTGTTTTTAATAAGAGGAAAAATCTAATTAGATAGAAAAACCTCTTTTCCGATAATTATTTCAATTCCATTATTCCCCAATCAAGTCGATTGGTTTTAATTAGTCCTGTTCTCTCCCATTGAAATAATTTTTTTTTCTATAAATTTTATTAAACCTATTATTTTACATTAATTAATGTATACATTGTATTTTTTGCTTCGATTCCGAGATTACTTCTCTACCATCGAGTGTCCTTATTCATCTTAATAGTCCTTGTGTTGTTAATAAGAGGAAAAATCTAATTAGATAAAAAAACCTCTTTTCCGATAATTATTTCAATTCCATTATTCCCCAACCAAGTCGATTGGTATATGTCACTCCATTCCCATCCTCTCTTCATATAATATTTATTTACTTTTATCTTTAATAAATTCTATTTGTCATTAAATATTAGTGGGTTTTAAAATAATAATTTAAATTTCCTCAATTTAATAAATTTTATTTGTCATTAAATATTAGTTGGGTTTTAAAATATTAATTTTTTTTTTTTTATTAAATTAATTATTTTACATGAATTAATGTATACACTGTATTTGAGCTTCGACTCCGGAGATTACTTCTCCACCATCGACTGTCCTTGATCATCTTTTTAGTCACAGATTAGTTATAAATAAGATTTATATTGAAACTATAGCTTAGAATAATTAAAAACCTATTTTCCGATAATTAATCCAATTCCATAAGACTCGTCTCACTCATTCTCAATGCTAAAATAAAATATTTAATATTTCTTAACTTTAATAAGATGTTTACTTGCTCATTAAATATTAGTGGATATTTAAAATAATTAATTTTAATTTCCTAACTAATTTGAATAAAAGTTCTTAGAAATTTAGTCATTTTAAATGGGTATTTCAATAATAATAATTTAAATTTCCTCAATTTAATAAATTTTATTTGTCATTAAATATTAGTGGGTTTTAAAATAATAATTTGAATTTCCTAAATTTAATAAATTTTATTTGTCATTAAATATTAGTGGGTTTTAAAATAATAATTTGAATTTCATAAATTTAATAAATTTTATTTATAATTAAATATTAATGAAGGAAACAATAAAAGAGTGTCCTCTGCTAGAATTATAAATTTTTTTATAACGAGACTATAATTTTGAGTGCTTTGCCCTCTTCGTCAGTCTATTACAATTGATTCACAGGAATTAATGTATGAATGTATGAATGAAGCCCTCGAAACTATAGTCTCGCTGTAAAAATTTATAATTCCAGCAGAAGACACACTCTTTTATTGTCTCTGTAAATATAAAAAAATTCTGCTACCCTCGGCACAAAAACTTTCAATTTAAATATTAATGGAATAAATTTTTATTTTCTCATTAATATATCAAAGAATAATTGATACGTCAACAAGAATTATTTTGACCGCGCTGATTTGAAAAAAAGATATTTTTATCTCGCGAGACTACTGCGGATTACGCTATTGGAGTCTGCGGAGTATTAAGTCTGGACCAAGAGAGACCAGACTTAATACTCCGCAGATAAATAATGGGTTAATAAAACCCATATTAAACCCATATTAATGGGTTTTAAAAAAAATTTCCCCTCTATTGAGTCATTTCCCCTATATTGTAACAAAAAAAAATCTAACAGATAGGAAGTTTCACTTCAAAAAGCAAAACAATTAATTATGGTAATGACTGGTAGGATTGGAGAATTTGTACTGTGTAGGTCATGTAGCACGCGTGATGCATTCAAGAGGTCTCTATATATAATCTGAAAGTTGAATCAAGAAGACAAGCCGAGCAGAGCAGTCCTTGGTTGGTGTCTTGATCTGGTCTGATCCGTTTAGTTGTTCCCATCAGGCAGGAGGAACAGAACATTCGGTTTGTCTCGATCGGCGGTGTATCTGGCAGCCTCTCATGTTTATCAACACGTGAAGCGTAAAGGACAGTTGAAGGAGGAGAGCCCGATATAAACATTTATTAGAGACGCCTCTCTCGATCAACACAACCAGTCGAGAGAGTTTGATCAAATATTTATGGTTAGCTCATCATCTTCCTAAAGAGGATCCAATTGACTGACTTTTTTTTTTTTTTTTTTTAATGCAATCGAATGCAAGAAGGGGTGCACCAGTAAAGATGTAGCCCCTATGGATCTCGAAAGACCCTTGCATTACCGAAGAGAAGGGAAAGTTGATTAAGCGAGAGAGTGTAGACGTAGGTGTCTATGCACCCTGGTTTTGAAGGTTTGAAGATCATAGGTGTTGGGAAAGATAGAGGCCGGGAGAGAGTTCCAGTTCCTTGAAGTCATGGGGATATATGTATTCGCGAATGAAGTGGTCCGGCACTTTTCCAATTTGACCGCGAAAGAGTGTTGGGAGTGGGCAAAACGTGTGCTGCGTGCAAAGCATGCTTTGGGGGGAATTATTGATTTTATCTCATCAGAGCACCTGCCGTGATAGTATCTATAGAAAAGGAAAAGGGCGGAGACATCTCTTCGATGAGCCAGCGAGTCGAGGGAGTCGGTGAGGGTAGAATCGTCAATTATCCTGACGGCTCGTTTCTGAATTGCATCAAGGGTAGCAAGAGAATATTTTGAGGCTCCTCTCCACAGATGAGAGCCATATTCGAGACAGGGGCGGATTTGGGCCTTGTAGATGGTGAGAAGTTGTGGGGGTTTGTAAAATCGCTTGGACCTGAATAAGAAGCCAATCTTCCTTGCTGCAGATTTCGCCACAGAGGAGATGTGTTCATTCCAAGACAGGTCAGATGCGACAGAGACGCCCAACATGGATAGGCTGTCACACATTTTCAGGGTATTCGAATCGAAGTGAATATCAGGGAAATCTCTATTTTCGCGCAAACTAGACTGACTAGATGAAGGGATCGTCAAGTTACCAAAAAAAAGAAGATAATTTTAAAATAAACTTTCAGGTAAATCATTTAAGCCAGTTGAAGTTTTATTTATACACCAAACGATTAAATTTAATTGCTGAAGAATACAAAAAGGAGCGATTAAGCCATATATCCTTTGAAAAAAAAAATTGAAGGAGAATAAAAGAGTGTGTCTTCTGCTGGAATTATAAATTTTATTTATTTATAACGAGACTATAGTTTCGAGGGCTTTGCCCTCTTCATCAGTCTATTACAATAAATTCATAGGAATTAATTTATGAATGAAAGTTTAAAATCTTTCATGTGGTTAGGTTAAGAAATTGTTCAGTGTGGGCAAGTTAAGAATTGAAATTTATACTTGTTTTATTATTTTGGCTGTAGGTGGCGTTCATGAAGCTTTTATTTTAGTTAGTTATTGCATTTTTAGACTTCTGGGGGTCCACTGATTATGTATACAAAATTTGGTTGAGTTAGCTCAAACGACCTAGATTTTTAATTTTTAACCCCCCTCGACCCCCCTTAATTTTGGGTCGATATGCACCAAAATCTAATCAGCTTTCAATCTCAATGGACCAAAACTACGTGTGAAATTTGGTTTCGATATTCATGCTAGTTTTTGAGCTAGCTCGTACACAAATTTGATAAGGCACAGACTAACTAACAGACATTTTGGCAAAACAATTATTATCTCGAAAAATATATTTTTTTCGATGTTCACTTATAAGAGCTTTTTTGTAGACCTAAATACCATGGTTTTGCTCAATTTTTTTAATCGAAATAGTTTCAGCCGTTTTTGAGATATTTCGAAAAAAAGAAGGAAAAAAACCACTTTTTTCATGCACGATTACAACCCATACCATACCCTGTATGGTAAAGTAAAAATTGGGCGAAATGATAGCATTTCGGTCTACAAAAAATCTATGATAAGTTGGCATTTAAAAAATTATAAATTTTAGTCAAAATGTCTATTAGTATTTTAGTGAGTTACCAAATTTTTGAGGACGCACTAGATCAAAAACTACTGTGAATATCAAAACGAAATTTCAAATCTAGTTTTGGTGCATTGAGATTTAAGAGCTGATTAGATTTTGGTTGAAACCAAACGCAAAATTAAACTGAAGTACCTATTTATATATTTTAGAATTTAGAGGTTGTTAGTTTGAGGTACACATTCAGTCCTTAAGGATTTTTGGTTTATAAAATGTCATCATAACGTTTATTTTCATATTTATTAGTAATGAAGCTGTTGAAGCTTTTATTTTTTAGATTAATTTTATTAAAAGTTAAAATTTTAGTAAAATCATACATAATTAATTGTAGGAAATTAAGTGTTTAATTTAGTAATTATATTGATTTCTGTTTAAGATCACATGTTTAGCAAATATATGGCTGGCTTCCTGCCCTTGTATGGTGGGAGGTCGCTCTCTTTCTTCTTAGCTGGGTATTGTCCCTTCAGGCTAAAAGCATGTAATAAATATTATTATGACAACTTGTGTTGGCTGACACTCATATGCATGTGTGTGTGTGTGCGCGCTGCCAAGGGTGAGTTGCAACTGCAAGCAGTTAGTTGAAGCAGTTGGTTGAAACGACATGCTTGTCGATGTGCTAGTTTATAGTTTATAGTTTGCAGTTGAATACGGGCTTTGCTTAAAGATGTTTGTAACCAAAACGATGTATTAATTAACGATGTGTATTATGATGTTTAACGATGACCCCTAGACACGAAAATGTATTACCCCCCTTTTTTTGTTAATAAATATTTTAAAGAATAAATAAGTGTGTTATTTCACCCCTATGAGCCAAGGGGGTGAAACCCGCCCTTCTACATAATTATAATTATTTATTGAACATGAATAAATAATACAATATAACGTTATTATTCTGCGATCGTTCTCAAGTATAAGCACACACTCAGGTTAACCTAAAATCGGAGTGGGTGCTCATACTTGAGAACGATCGCAGAATTAGGCCCGTTGTATGTCGCAAAGTAAATGCTTTTACCACTAACCAAGGGTAGATGGTAAATGGAGCCACTGGGATGGCCAATCAGATGACAGGTACATTCAGTGGCTGTCATCTGATTGGCTCCATTGGCTCCATTTACCATCTACCTTGGTTAGTGGTAAAAGCATTTACTTTGCGACATACAACCGGGCCTAAGTCGATCAAAACTTCGTAAGTTTATTGTCATAGTTTTTATGAGATTGAAAATATTCCTCAAATCAACAATCCTAAAACACAGGCTTCCGAATTTGACTGATGCATACTGTTTCCTTAAGAATTCTGGTGATTATGTAACAATTAATAATAGGTTTGAATTTAAGGGAAAAATTGGATTTCGAAAGTTTTGAAAATCTTATAATTTTAATTTTTAACCCCCCCCCCTCCTCAGGTTGAATTTATGTTTTAATTTTATTTTAAAAATTCAATCAATTTATGATACTGAAGTGTTTTTGATAGTACTTTCCATGTAGTGTTCAAGATGCAAAATAAATAATTTATTAATAAGTTCTGATAGTCTCTTCAAAATTGAAATATCATTTAAGAACAACAGCTTCTTTTGTTAATTAGAAGGTTATTTAAGAAGATCATAAGATTGGGAAATCAATCACAACTTAATAGAGTAAGCAAACTTATAAGGTCAAAGTAAATATCGCACCCCGGCAAGAATAACGTCACAACTCAAAAATGCACGAATTTGAGTTAATTCTCTATTCAAAACAACAATATATATATAAACATTAAATTAGATCTATGAGGAAGTGATTTTAGAAAATTAATATTTAATATTTTCATTGTTTAAAAAATAAACAAACAAAAATAATTAAATTTCTTATAGTGAGATTATGACAATACATTGTGTTTTTTTACTTAATTAGTGACAATTTTCGAGTTGTCTCGGTTTTCATGATTGAAGGTTATGAGCTTCTACATTTATAATTATTGACCCAAAAGCATAACTAAACAAATTTTGATGTTCTATTCAGGAAGAGTGAGAAAACACAAAGTACAATTTCCTTTGGCCTAGAAAAAATATGAAGGTGCTTAAAGGATATAAAATAAGTAAGTAAGTCAATTCCTAACTAATAAAAGTACATATTGCAATAATTTCTTAACTATTTGGACTTTGATTAAGTGAATTTTATTTTTGTTGTACTGTAAAATGAGGTTTTTTGAGTTGTGACGTTATTCTCGCCGGGGTACGATATATCTTAATAAATAAAATATCAACTTATTTTGATTAGAATCAATTTCTAAGCTTGCTCATTCATTATTACTTTATCCAATGCGAAGCATGGGTAAAGTATTGTAATCGGTCTCGCGGCATGCGCGACTTCAATAGCTCCTCAGGTAAAGACTACGAAACACATGGTCTCAATTAAAGTCACAAATTGTAATATTCAATTAGGTTGAATTTTAGCACGTGACAGTTTTGCCAAAAATTACATGGGATCTCGTCGAGAGTCCAAAAAGTGCCATTTTTTTGGAAGTGCGTGGGGATGGATGGATGTATGTATGTTATCGTTTTTTTCATCCACGATTTTTTCCACACCGTTGCACTGATTGAAATGAAATTGAAAACCTACCATCATTTTAACAAAATGAAGCGCTGATTAGTTTTTGGTACATATCGACCCGCAAAGATTAATACTTTATTTCGGTAATTTTTTAGTTTTTTCTAAATATCTTGAAAATGACTTAACCAATTTTGATGAAATTTAATATCCTAATTAAGTATCTTGAGGACCACAAAAAAGGTTAAATAAAGTTTTTAGTAAAATTATATTTTAAAGTACTTTACTCTAGAGAAAGATAGTACTTTTTTTAAGTTCTTTATTTTATTTTAAACCTGGAACGCAAATAGGCTATGCTATATGATTAATAATAAAGGAATAAAAATATTGATATTTCAAATGACTTTGGATAAAATTTAGCAGCGATCCGTTGCAGTTTATTTGAAATGTGTGCTTAGTTTTCTATAAAATATAATGCACATTTAATAGCGGACAACATGCAATAAAGACGAATCGGAGATGAGTTTTCTGTGGCTTTTGTATTAGTTCCGGTGGATCAAATTTCATGTTGGTTTGTATTTCGATTCCAAATAAAAAAAAAGTGATATTCAAGAACCAGGGCAGTTTTCTCTTTCTATGTTCACATAAGAAATATGTAAGTATATATACAGTAAAAAATTTTATTTAAAACTTGATTGGAGAGAACCTACTCTCTCTATAGCAACCGCTAACATTCGAAGCATAAATGAAGATGATACAGAAGCAATTGAAAAGTTTTTGTTTTGCCGAGAGTAGCAGAGATGTTGATTCACACAGAGAAACAAAGAGGTTGTCCTCTGCTTGATGCAAATAAACATACACACATATATATCGAGATGATTATATCTGTATCAGAAAGATCGTGAATTCATATCTCAGAATCAACAGCAGAATACTTAAATATGCTACTGAGGATGGACCTAGAATATATATGAGGTGACTGGAGGGGTTCCACAGGGTTCTGTGTTGGGTCCTCTTTTGTGGAATATAATGTATGATGAAGAGGGTGGTAGGGTTTAGTGCGGTAAAAGTCCCACACTGCCCTGTAGTACGGGCTACAGGTGCGTCTTTTGAAGATTCCCCCCATCCACGAAACAAAAAAAGATTATATCTGTATATATATATATTATTTATTTGTTTGAGATTATAGTTTCGAAGACTTGGTCTTCATCATCAGTCTTTTTAATTATAAATGTTGTTTTTCATGGAGTCAATACCGTATGGATATTGAAAATTTGATGTTCCTTCACTGGTGGTCAGTTTAGAATTAAAAACATTCTTCTGGTTCACACTCAAATATAAACATATGTTTCCATTTTTCTTTGTTTGACAAAGGGACAGGCTGACAATGGAAGGGGGGTTTGTTTTTCTTTGGCATGCATGTAGGATTTCTGTCAGCCTAATGTGGATTTCATATAGATAATATTTTAATGTGTCCCTTAATTGATGATGTTTATTCATTTGCAGGCTTACCCATTTTTTCCGGTCTCAGCTCTGTATCACAAATGGGTTCCAAGCTGCAGGGGGGGTGTCGATATAGGCTCGAAATGATTCGTGTAAATAGCGTACAGCGTGTACGGCCAAGCTAATGCTCGAACTTGGCCTGCGCACACTTTGCGCTTTGATTTTTGAACCCCCCCCCCTTATTTGTACTTCCATTTCAGCCAAAATCTAATCAGCTCTTAACCTCAATACAACAAAACTACATGTGAAATTTTCTTTTGATATTCACCCTAGTTTTTGAACTAGAGCGTTCACAAAATTTAGTAACGTATTAACACACATTTTAACAAAGTAATTATTATCTTTTAAATTAAATTTTTTGCAATGTTCACTCTATAAGACTTTCTTGTAGACCGAAAAGCCTTTGTTTTGCTCAATTTTTGTTTATCAAAATAGTTTTATCCATTTCTGAGATATTGCGAAAAAAAAAGTAAAAATTAGAGCTTGAAAACCTGGGGGCTATAGACCCCCACCCCCCACACCCACACCAGCGGACACTCTTAATAACTTATCATTGAAAGAGAGTTTTATTGTCGGCCGCTAATTCAAAAATTTAAAATTTCAAGTTTGAATTAAGTACACCAAATTGATGTTAGATGGTGTTAATGGCAATCGCTTGTAGGTAAGTTATTATTAAATACTTTTTATAGAGAATTAATATGGTTTTCATAAAAAAAAGTATATAAACAGCAGCAAATTAATATTCAATTATTATAAAAGTTATCACATTTTAAGAAATCAGTGAATCTCCTTAGTTTAAATAAATAATTGTGTTTTATGATTGTAAATTAAAGAGAATATCGCAATAATAATTATTAGATTAAAAAATTTAAATGTTCAAATTTGAATTAAGTAGAGCAAATTGATGTTAGATGGTGCTAATGGCAATGGCTTGTAGGTTAGTTATTATTAAATATATTTTATAGAGAATTAATATGGTTTTCATAAAAAAATAAATAAATAAGAATACTTTAAAAAACAATAAAAACACGAAAGATTCAAATTAATATTTAATTATTACAAATCTCCTTAGTTTAAATAAATAATTGTTTTTTCTTGATTGTAAATTAAAGAGAATATCTAATTCTAATAGCTAATTCAAAAATTTAAAATTTGAATTAAGTACCCCGAATTGATGTTAGATGGTGCTAATGGCAATCGCTTTTAGGTTAGTTATTATTAAATACATTTTATAGAGAATTAATATGGTTTTCATAAAAATAAATAAATAAGAATACTTTAATAAATAATTCAAACACGAAAGCATCAAATTTAAATAAATAATTGTGTTTTCATGATTGTAAATTAAAGAGAATATCGCAATAATAATTATTAGATTAGCTAATTAAAAAATTGTAATGTTCAAATTTGAATTAAGTACAGCAAATTGATGTTAGATGGTGCTAATGGCAATCGCTTTTAGGTTAGTTATTATTAAATACATTTTATAGAGAATTAATATGGTTTTCATAAAAAATAAATAAATAAGAATACTTTTATAAATCATTCAAACACGAAAGCATCAAATTTAAATAATTAATTGTGTTTTCATGATTGTAAATTAAAGAGAATTTCGCAATAATAATTATTAGATTAGCTAATTAAAGAAATTTTAATGTTCAAATTTGAATTAAGTACAGCAAATTGATGTTAGATGGATTGATAAAATTCGAACAAGCGCTTTCGCCAACTCTTTCATCCCTTTGACCTCCAGAGACTGGAACTCGCTCCCTGCCACCATCTTTCCCGCGACCTATAACCTTCAGCTATTTAAGACCCGTATCCACAGATACCTTCGACCCCCGCCCAACCCATAAAATTCTTTCTTCTTCTTTCACGATGGAGGGGCCAACCCAGGCCTTTAGGGTTGCACCTTTTTGGTGTAACTCTTCTCTCATCATTATCATAAAAAAAAAAAAAAAAAAAAGATGGTGCTAATGGCAATCGCTTTTAGGTTAGTTATTATTAAATACATTTTATAGAGAATTAATATGGTTTTCATAAAAATAAATAAATAAGAATACTTTAATAAATCATTCAAACACGAAAGCATCAAATTTAAATAAATAATTGTGTTTTCATGATTGTAAATTAAAGAGAATATCGCAATAATAATTATTAGATTAGCTAATTAAAAATTTAAAATTTAAAATTTGAATTAAGTACCCCGAATTGATGTTAGATGGTGCTAATGGCAATCGCTTTTAGGTTAGTTATTATTAAATACATTTTATAGAGAATTAATATGGTTTTCATAAAAATAAATAAATAAGAATACTTTAATAAATAATTCAAACACGAAAGCATCAAATTTAAATAAATAATTGTGTTTTCATGATTGTAAATTAAAGAGAATATCGCAATAATAATTATTAGATTAGCTAATTAAAAAATTTAAAATTTAAAATTTGAATTAAGTACCCCGAATTGATGTTAGATGGTGCTAATGGCAATCGCTTTTAGGTTAGTTATTATTAAATACATTTTATAGAGTTAATTAATATGGTTTTCATAAAAATAAATAAATAAGAATACTTTAATAAATAATTCAAACACGAAAGCATCAAATTTAAATAAATAATTGTGTTTTCAAGTGATTGTAAATTAAAGAGAATATCGCAATAATAATTATTAGATTAGCTAATTAAAAAATTTTAATGTTCAAATTTGAATTAAGTACAGCAAATTGATGTTAGATGGTGCTAATGGCAATCGCTTTTAGGTTAGTTATTATTAAATACATTTTATAGAGAATTAATATGGTTTTCATAAAAATAAATAAATAAGAATACTTTAATAAATCATTCAAACACGAAAGCATCAAATTTAAATAATTAATTGTGTTTTCATGATTGTAAATTAAAGAGAATATTGCATAAATAATAATAATTAATTATATATGTTTATTTATTAACAAGAGAGTAGATGAGGATGCCTTTAAATTAACGAAATATGTATTTTTTTTTTTTTTTTATTTGGAGTTGCCACAAAAGACCTCTTTGTATATTATTATATTCAGGCGTGTTGAAATTGAACCTGAAGATGTTTTTAAATAAAGAACCAATGATGCCCAATTATTTATCTTTTTAATTGAGACAAAATATAGCTACAAAACAAATTTTAAAAAATTTTAATGTATACTATTTATAATAAAAAAAAAGGTCATTTTAATTTTTAATAATGATACACATCTTTTGGAATTTTTATTAAAAAAAAATATATTATTTGGAAGTTAAAATTAAATTTTTTTAAGCTTTAGTTTTAAACCAACATACAATTTAAAAAAAAAAAATACAAAATTAATAAAAATTACTAGAATCAACCGCCAATTAATTCGATAAGATATATAAGCATACTCTCAATAAGGAAACTTATTTATTAGAAGGTTTAGTGATTAATAATTAAATTTGGATTTAATTATAATTAGGTAACATTGATTTGTTTATTTACCAAAGAAAATGAATGCCAATGCAAAGCTCAAAAAATCGGCTAGCTATATAATTTTCTCTAAAAGAAATGCTCTCGAAAAATCAAGTTTGTTTTTTTTTCTAAGAGGACATACTGCATGATTAGGAAGAAGCCTTAAAATAAAAATAATAAAAAAAAACAACATCTTTTTAGTCTATCATTAGAGAAACTATGCAAAGTAGAAAGAAGAAGCTTTTGCTTTTAAATTCAATTATCATTTAATTGAAATAATCAAGTATATCTGTATGCAGATGGTAGCTATATTCTAGTTTGCATGTGTGAGAAAGTGGGGGAAGTAAATTTAAGTGGTAATGAAATTAGCATAAATATTAACAATTATTATAAATAATAATAAATAAAGTAAAATCAAAACAAGCAAGTTATTTGATCAGGTAAAATTACTAATGAATAAAATTGTATATAGGCGTTCTTCCTGCTAGAGTATCTACTCTTATTAATCGAGCAAAAATTGTATATTTATATATTTGTATTTTTTTTTCTATTTTGAAAACAGCTCTACCGATTTTGATGAAATCCACGTGTTGGGTGGTTTTTGGGTTGACAATTTGATCTCTCACGGTCTCATCTTCGGCTAAATTATTTTTGATGGGTTTTAGTTAATTGAAATAGTTATTCACAGGTGGTGGTCTTGATAATGTATAATAATTACATTTCTATTCAATTTCCTTTTAATAAATAATTGGTTTTTCAATTTTAAATCTCACAAAGATTTTATACCAAATAAAATTATATAGTAAAAGTAAGGAATTTAAATGATTGTAAAGCCCAAAAACAGTTCATAAGAAATATTATCATAATATTAAAATTTGCCAATTTATTTAATTATACAACTCGATAAATTGTTATTTAATTAAAAAAAAAAAAAAAAATTATAAGGAATTTATTTATATACCTACTAGCTGACGCCCGGGCCTTCGGCCCGGCGTCACCTGGCCCTGGCGAGGAGCGTCTCGTTTTGAATTATAAATTACTTGTCAAAATTGTTCCCTTTAACCAGAAATAATATTGACAGTTGAAAGATTTCCAAAAAGCTATTGTCGGTAATCTTGTTTGTTTGCTTTCACCCCCAGAGAGGCGCTGGCGTTGTATCCTCGAAAAAAAATATTATTTTACATGCCACGGGTGTGATATCTATAAAAACACTCGTGTATTTGAATGGAATGTTGTGTTAAAATTTCAAAAAAATCGGTGAAGAACTTTCGGAGATCCTTCAACGTATCACTTAAGCGTAACAGTACATTTTTATTTATATAGATAGATATGTAAGATTGAAATCCGCGCCACAACGCTGCCATAACAACAGATTGAAATCCCCTCCACAACGCCGACCAATAGGAAGACAACAATTTGACAATACAAGATGAATGATAAATATATTATTATAATTGTTTATATTGTTAATTTATTTATTATATCTAAATTACTATATTGAATCTAAATAATATCTAAATTACTACAAGAGATAAAGGACCTAAAATTTCGATTTCTCTTTATAGGTAAAATTGTATATAATGTAAATAATGTAATATAATGTCATAAATAACTAATAAATTCTCTTTATAGATGAAATTCGAATTTTATTTACCTGAAGAATAAACGAAATTATAGATATACACATAATCTGTGGGCCACTAGAAGGCTATAAATGCAAAAACTGGGTGCGGGTAGATGTGGGGGGTCCAGGGGGGACGAAGCGCGGGATTTCGGGGGCGGGAGGTCAGGGGGTACTATATCGTATATATTTGTATTTTTATCAGAATTTTAAATTAAAAATAATATTAATATATAGCTTTTAACTGAACCAAAACGTTACCGAGCATCTCTGGCTCAAGTTACTTAATAATATAAATAAATAATACAAAGCCTGTGCCCGCAGGAAATTCTTTAGAGCATTAAGGTAAAATTAGGCTTTTGTGGAGCGCAGATTTAAGCATTTTTGTATGAAGTTCACAATTTTACCAAATAACAATATTATTTAAGTAGATAGTAGTGGCCCTAATATAATATTATTATTTAATAAGTAATATATTATTTTTAAAGGAAACAATACATATTTAATAGATATTTTTTATTCTAATTAGAAAAAGATTAAATTTAAATTTGTGGAAAAAATGAAATTAGAGATTTCTTATTAGAATTTGGGAATGCGGCCAGCAAAAGGAAGAGCACAGAGGTCGGTGAACATATCCTTCTGGGACTAAAAGTTCACTTTTTATGAATGACACCGGTTACTTGACCCCTCAGGAGTCTATGTTTTAAATTTCAAGTCAATCGGTTAAACTGTTTAATCTGGAGCTGGGTGAACATAGAGATATAGAATAGCAAAACTATTAAATTGATGTACCAGAAGTCCGGACCCCTGATGGATCAATTATCTTTGGCGTTATTCAAGTAAGTGATGTGTAAATTAAACTTTCGATATGTTATGTTTTTCTCTTCTTTGTAGACTAGTTTATATTGAGATAATACAATTTATTCATATCTACTCTTATTAAACGAGCAAAAATTGTATATTTATTTATATATATATTTATTATTTATATATTTGTATCTTAGTTCTATTTTGAAAACGGCTCTACCGATTTTGATGAAATTCACGGCTTAGGGGGTTTTTGGGATGACAATTCGATCTGTCACGGTCTCATCTTCGACAAAATTGTTTTTGATGGGTTTTTTCGTAATCAAATTAATTATTCTCAGGTAGACAGATCCAAATCTTGGAGTTTAAAAAAGGTTTCTCTTTTGTTTACTTTTGTACCCAGACAGACAATGGGTTGGGTTAATCCATTGTTCTCAAAGGCCTTGAAGAACTATTGTGATTGTGGATTTTAACATATTTTGTTCTCCCTAAACGTTAGAACTATTAATAAACGTTTTATAATTGTTTTTATAAAGAACCTTATTTATTTAATAGAATAAAAAATAATCAAGAATTTATTTAAAAATATATTTCGCATAAGCAGGTCTCAATTTTCTGAAAAAAACAACACATTTTGATAGGTTTTATTTATTAACAATTGGATGAATAAAAATGAATCATATGGTTGAATCAAAACAGGTGCAGGAGGTGGGGTGCAGTGGTGGGGGACCCGGGGGTAGGGCGAGGTTTCGGGGGTGGGGTCGAGCGGGGTGGAGGTGGGGAGGGGGGGGGTACAGTGGGCGAATATTATATATATTTTGTATTTTTTTTTAATTTGAAAACGGCTCTCAAATAAAAATCGACATTTTTATCAGAATTTTAAATTAAAAATAATATTAAAATAAAGCTTTTAACTGAAGGAAGAAGTTACCGAGCATCGCTCGGTGCCTCCCGGTACTAATAAATTATATTTAAAAAACAACTAAAAAACACGCTTCTAAAAAGTACAAAATAAGGTGATAATTTATCAAAAAGTGTGGGGCGCAGAAACATGTACTTTGAATTAATTTCGACAAAGTGCCCCACGCTTTTTGACTAAGTATTACATTATTTTGTACTTTTAGAAGCGTGTTTTTTAGTTTTTTTGTTAATATAATTTATTTTTTTACTTTTTAGTATTGAAAAATTTGCGGAATTTATCAGAATGAAATGTATTTATTTTTAACCGACTTTGAAAAAGAGGAGGTTATCAATTCAACGGAATGTCTTTTTTTGTGTTTGAACATTTATTTCTTTTTACCACGTGGACCGATTTGTATGATTTTTTGCATTGGATTCAGTCTCCTACCCGATTGGTCCCGTTTTTTTCATTGGTATTGGACCTTTTTTGTTATGTTTGTTCACGCATAACTTTTTTGTTTATGGACCGATTTCGATAATTCTTTTTTTATTGTAAAGAGAATACCATAGGGGTGGTCACATATTAATTTGGTCAAGTTCTGTTGATGTTTGTTCGTCGATAACTTTTTACCATCTGGACCGATTTCGATGATTTTTTTGCCTTGCGTTCAGTATAGTCGCCCATTGGTCCCGTATAAATTTCATTGGTATTGGACCTTTTTTGTTATGTATGTTCACGCATAACTTTTTTGTTTATGAACCGATTTCGATGATTCTTTTTTTATTGGAAATGGGATACCTTAGGGGTAATTCCCTATTAATTTGGTTAAGTTCCAATGATATGATCAATGACAAAATAACGGAACATTTAATTTTTTTGAACTCGGTTTTTTTTCTAAGAATTATTATATAATTGAGTAAACAATTATTTTTATAGAGAAATGTTTGCGGAATTTAACAGAACAAAAGTCACATTGATACATACATAGATACATACATACAATCATACAGATGAAGCTAATTTGAATCGTGTAAAAATAACTTCGGAAACACTAGTTTTTTTTTTTTAATGCAATCGAATGCAAGAAGGGGTGCACCAGTAAAGATGTAGCCCCTATGGATCTCGAAAGACCCTTGCATTACCGAAGAGAAGGGAAAGTTGTTTAAGTGAGAGGGTGTAGACGTAGGTGTCTATGCACCCTGGTTTTGAAGGTTTGAAGATCATAGGTGCTGGGAAAGATAGAGGCTGGGAGAGAGTTCCAGTTCCTTGAAGTCATGGGGATATATGAATTCGCGAATGAAGTGGTCCGGCACTTTTCTAATTTGACCGCGAAAGAGTGTTGGGAGTCGGCAAAACGTGTGCTGCGTGCAAAGCATGCTTTGGGGGGAATTATTGATTTTATCTCATCAGAGCACCTGCCGTGATAGTATCTATAGAAAAGGGAAAGGGCGGAGACATCTCTTCGATGAGCCAGCGAGTCGAGGGAGTCGGTGAGGGTAGAATCGTCAATTAGCCTGACGGCTCGTTTCTGAATTGCATCAAGGGTAGCAAGAGAATATTTTGAGGCTCCTCTCCACAGATGAGAGCCGTATTCGAGACAGGGGCGGATTTGGGCCTTGTAGATGGTGAGAAGTTGTGGGGGTTTGTAAAATCGCTTGGACCTGAATAAGAAGCCAATCTTCCTTGCTGCAGATTTCGCCACAGAGGAGATGTGTTCATTCCAAGACAGGTCAGATGCGACAGAGACGCCCAACATGGATAGGCTGTCACACATTTTCAGGGTATTCGAATCGAAGTGAATATCAGGGAAATCTCTATTTTCGCGCCTAGAAATTAGACAACATTGAGTCTTGTTTGAATTGAAGTTAACTAAATTTTGAGAGCCCCATTTATTCAGTTTGTCTAGGTCGAGAGTAATTGAGGAGGCAATATTGATTCGATTATTCGGGAGAGAGGGTTTGCCGTGTAGAGTGCTATCGTCGGCGTAACAATGAGTGGGGTTTGCCGTTTGATCAATAAGGTCGTTTATATAAATAAGGAAGAGTGTGGAGGAGATTACAGAGCCTTGGGGAACACCAGAGTTTGTGGAGAACGATTCAGAAGATGTTCCATCCACCACAACTTTTATACTTCGGTTTGTCAGAAAGCTTTCAATCCATTTGCGAAGTGTTGGTGTGAATCCAAAGGCTGGTAGTTTGGCAAGAAGATTTTTGTGCCAAACCTGGTCAAAAGCTTTGGAGATATCAAGGGCTACAGCGAGGGTTTCTTTTCCGGCCTCTAGAGTATTGTTCAAGGTGTGGGTGACATAGGTTAAGATGTCGCCTGTGGAACGATTTTGTCTGAATCCATATTGCCTATCGTGAATTAATTTATTGTTTTCTAAGTGATGAAGGACGTGTTGGTTTATGACTAATTCCATTAATTTGGAAAGAACAGAGGTGATCGAGATAGGCCTGTAATTAGAGATTTGTGATGTGTCTCCTTTTTTAGGAATAGGTGTTACTCTGGCTATTTTCCAGCTTTTGGGGAATATGCCCGACTCGTAAGAGAGTTGGAATAGCTTGGATAAGATAGGGGCAAGTTCAGGGGCGCATTTTTTAATGAGAATTGGTGGGATGTTATCCGGGCCTGCGGCGGATTTGGAATTTAATTTATTAATGGCTTTTATGATTATTTGGGGCCTGAAAATTATTTTGCCCATGAGGTTGGTTTGGGGGGTATAAGTGGGCGGGTTAAGCCCTTTGTCATCTAAAGTGGAGTTAGTTGCGAAATAGGATGCTAGTGATTCGGCTTTTTCAGCGGGGGTCGTGGCTACTGAACCATTTGGGTGAAAGAGGGGCGGAAGTGAGGGGGACGCGAAATTTCTATTTATTGCCTTGTGTAACGAGAAAAAGGCCCGTTTTCCATTGGGGCAAGATGCGAGACGGTCAGCTATCCTCTGGTCGAATGATTTCTTTGCCTCAGAGATGATTTTTTTGCATGAGCTTCGCGACTTGGTAAATGCAACTCGGTCACATTCTAGCTGTGAAAGTTGCCATTTCTGAAAAGATTTGTTTTTTTCACGGACGGAATCTGCGCATTGTCTACCAAACCAAGGCTTAGAATCCTTGTTCCCTTTAATCAATTTTGAGGGGATATAGGTTTCTAAGCCTATTTGAATTGCCTCGTTAAGGGCGTCTGCGAATTCTGAAGCGTTTTTATCTCTGATGCAGAGTTCATTCCACTGGTAAGCGGCAAAAAAGTTACGCATGTCATTCCAATTAATGTTATCGTTATCGACTAGCCATATTTTTCTGGGGTTGGAGTGGGGTGACGGGGGTTTTGGCAAATTGGCGGAGGTTTTAATTTTTATCAGATTGTGGTCAGATTTACCTAAAGGGGCCGAAATTTTTGCTTCATAGGACGAAGGGTGGGAAGTGATGAAAAGATCGAGAAGATTGGATTTTTCATTGGCTTTGTCTGGGATTCTTGTGGGGCCGTTAATAATTTGTGTGAGGCCACACGCCGTAGAGAAGATTTCAGCGTCGGAGCCTGCGGGGGAATTATGGCTAGAAAATTTTAGCCAATTTTTGTTGTGGACGTTAAAGTCACCTAGGAAAGATATTTCAGAAGATGGAAATTCTTTCAGGATATTGCAATGGCACTCAAGGAGGTAGTCAAAAAATTGTTTGTATCTGGGGTCTTTGGGGGGCAAATATATTATGCAGAAGAATTTAGTTGAATGGCCTAACGTGATTTTGATCCATATGGCATCGAATTCATTGGATTCTAGATTAGTTAAACGCCTACTAGGGATGTCCTTTCTAATATAACAGCAGACCCCTCCTTTTTTTCGAAATTTTGAATGAAGTGTATAGTTTTCGAATTGGTAGTCACGACAGTTAGATTTATTTACGTCAATTATAGTTTCGGATAGGCCTAAAAGAGCAGGTTTTTCATGTTCGAGATGTTGAAATACGTCGTGTAAATTCGAATTGCGAGATAGACCGCGAATGTTGCAGAAATTGATTTTAATTGATGTCATTAGTAAGGAGAGTTTGAGGTGGAAATGAAAAGGGTGACAAGAAAAGTAAAGATAAGAGAGCCGGTAAACCAATTAAAACTCCGAACTTGGATATATTTTTGAATATATTCAATATCAGTGAGCTCTTAGAAATTGGACAGTGGTTTTCCACCGGGCGATTTGAAAAGGTTTAAATCTACCACTTGGATTGATTGTTAGTAAGGGGAAAATTATGAGCTATTTAATAAATTGCTAGATTAAGTCTTAAATTAATTAAAACTAGTTGATGTTGTTAGTGGGGAGAAGAATTATTTGTTATTAATTTAGATACTAGATTTTATAATAGATATATTTTAAATTATAAGATTATTATGTATAGAGATTATTATATAATTATTATAGAACAATTAATATTTAAGGACCGTGCAATAATAAGAAAATGATATTAATAAAAAGAAGTTTATTTAAAAATATATATATACGTATATATTTAAAATGGGAGTACGAGTGAAAAAAGTTAATGTAATATATAAGATTTAAAATAAGATATTGGTTGAGTTTATTATAGAATTATTATTGAACAATTAATGTTTAGAAACCGTGTAATAGTAGATTATATAATATTAATAAAATGAAGTTTATTTAAAAATATATATATTATGTATTTTAGAAGATGAAAAAATGAGAATACGAATTAGAATTTAATTTAAAAGTAAGATGAATTGGAATTGAATCAATTTAATATTGAATGTTCTGAAATAAAATATTTAAATCGGAATGTTCTAAAATAATATAATATTTGTATATGGGATGGAATTTTGGGTAAACGGTTGTTGTCAAAAGGTGTTTATGGGGCTTGCAAAAAGGTGAATGGCCTGTCAGGACATGTGTCTTGGGAACAAAGGATCGAATGAAAGTATTATATAAAGTGAGAAATTAGTTGTATTAAATTTGAAGGGGTAAAAATAAAAATGATATTTTTATATCACTGGACCGGAAATTGTATATTATTTGCTTAATAATTACTTAAGAATAATACTAGTGTTTATAGTTGATATATTATAAATTATAAGTTAAGATAATATTTAAAATTTAAAATAAGATATTAGTAGAAATTATTATAGAATTATTTTAGAACAATTAGTGTTTAAAAACCGTGCAATGTATTTAATAATAAAAAAAATTGATTTTTTTTGTGTTCTACGTGGTTGCTCTTGACTGAAAAGAAAAAATACCAAAAACAACCAAATGACCGCAAAAGTTTCAATATTAAAATCGAAAGAGCTAGAACTATATAGGAAAGAGACATCTATATAAATAAAAATGTACTGTGTTACGCTTAAGTGATACGTTGAAGGATCTCCGAAAGTTCTTCAGCGATTTCTCTGAAATTTTCACACAACATTCCATTCAAATACACGAGTGATTTTATATATATTGTTTTTATAGATATCACACCTATGGTATGTGAAAAATATTTTTTTCGAGGAAACAATGTCAGCGCCTCTCTGGGGGGTAAAAGCAAACAAACAAGATGGCCGATAATTGCTTTTTGGAAATCTTTCAACTGTCAATATTATTTTTTATTTTTTTTTTTATTTTTTGGCCTTTCTAGCCATAAGCCCATTTACGATACTATTTATTTATTTATTTTAATTTCTCTACCCCGGGTCAGATTTTAGCAGGATGCCTCGAGTCGGATTCGAACCCGGGTCCACTTGGTTAGCAGGCTGACACGCTACCACCTAGTCTAACCCGACCCCCCTTATTATTTGTTAAGGGAACAATTTTGACAAGTAATATATAATTCATTTACTGTTTTAATAGCTATTCTAAAATTATTTGCATTTTAGTCACAGTAACGCGTGGTCGGGTCAGCTATTATCTATATATAAATTTTAACCATAAAACGAGACGCTCCCCGGCAGGGGCTAGGTGAAGCCGGGCCGAAGGCCCGGGCGTCAGCTAGTTATTGGATTATTTCAGAGAGATACATAGAAAGACAATGATCTCGAAGGTGTTGTTCCACGATTGAGAGATCTATCATTAAAGGAGAAAAAAGGGAATTCAAATCAGGTAATTTTATCTTCCGACTTAAGAAATCCCTGTTCGGAAACGTGCGCGAATATTCCTTCAAATAACAACCCGTAATCGCCAAATTCATTTTTCCATCTTTTTCTAGTTAAGAAAACCCGAATATTACACAGGCGTGATGTTTTTTTTTTTTTTTTTTTTTTTACCAAATACAAACTCAATAATTCAAGAGAGATCATAAATACGACATAAGATCACCTTTCTCCTTTTGAAAATGTACTTCGAAATGTCAAAAGAGTAATCAAAAATGACATAACATCTATTTGCTGGCCTGTTAGTACAACTTCTATTATGATTGATGGTAAGAAGAAAATAAAAACTGAACAATAATTACATATATTCAAAGATATTCATATAACTTATATAAATATTTCCGTAAATATTGCCTAATACATGAAATCAGTAACGTTGGGTTTTTAATTGTGGTCAATAAATAATAATCAGCAGGTGTTTAAGGTGTCTGAAAGGGCAAGTGTGGGAAAGGAGGTTGATGTTAGCTGTAGAGTTAGTTAATTGGTACTAATTGATCGACATCAGCAAGAGGGGCAAAAACAATACACTCATATTTACGGATCACGCAATAGTTAGTTCTTGGGGATTTTTCTAAACATGGACCAATGAGAGAAATAATTGATTCGAAGGAAATAATAAATTATATCTTAATCGCTGAGAGTCAAAGATATAAGATGATATGCACACACGACTTTTACTCATTTCCTTTAATTACAAACTGACATATAAGTTTAAGAATTTTAAATTATACTTAGTTATTTTATATTTTAAATATTGGTATGTATGTAAATTTGTTTCTTTGGTTTAGGGACTTTTATGTTATTGTTTATTTACTTTTCATTGTTGTTTATTTATTTGTTTTTAATTGGTTGATACATTTTTCAACAATTTCACAAAATTTCTACTGATTAGAAACTCAAAACCAGGGAAGAATCAAATTTCTTTCACATTTCAAATTATTGATATATCTAAATAAATAATTTCTAACAATTTGCAATTTTTATTTTTGGCTTTCTCGGCATTAACCATTAGCCATTTTACGATACTATAACAGTGTGTTTATAAAAACCGTTCCAACATAAAATTTGTCTAAGCACCATTTTTGGATTATGTAGACTGAATTTTGAGATCGGCATTACTTCCTACAAATTTTGTCATGAAATTAGTTATTTTTTATCGGATCTTGAAAAGGTTTCATTCTGTTCACAATAACAAGACTAACATTTTATCTAATAATACTAATTTTAATAAAATGAAAGATTAAAAAGTTATTCACAATTAAAAATTTTAAATGGACGCCATTTTTGAAAAATTTCAAGATAAAATTTAGGTACTTTTTTAAATAGTAGATAATGTAGTTAAGTACATGTGTACCAAATTTAATATCTACATCCGTTCTTAATATAGAAGTTTTTCTTAAAAATAAACTGCAACGGATCGTTGCTAAACTTTATCCAAATTCAATCGAAATATTAATATGTTTGTTCCTTTATTATTAATCAGATATCACTTGCAATTTGTAGTTCATGTTGACATTAATTAAAAATAATTATCATTTAATAGTCGAGGAATAACCATTCTACATTGGATTTTTGACATTTCGGTTATTATTGCTGAAGACATAGAGGAATCGACTTAAAATCAAAAATAGCTATCGATTCTCATCTAATACTTGAGGAATAACAATTCTATATTAGGTTTTTGACGTTTCGATTATTATTGGTAACCATTGCTGAAGACATGGAGGAATCGACATAAAATCAAAAATAACGATCGATTCTCATCTAATACTAGAGGAATAACCTTATTGCATTCCATTTTTGATGTTTTGACTATTAATGGCAATCTCTACTGAAAACGTGGAAGAATCGACTTAAAATCAAAAAGACTAAATTCTTTATGGCAAACAACTCAAGCTTGAGTTGTTTACCAAAAAGAATTGGAAACCTTTTTCTAAACACCCTGTATATTAATTTTTTCTCAATTATGTAGGAATCAGATTAAAGTCCGATTGCAGCGACTTGGGCTTGAAACAATTTGAAATGATTTTAAAACAAAGTTTGAAAATATAACCGGATTAATTGTTTTTTTTTTGTCATTTTAAAATTACTATTCTTCTGTGTTAATAAAAAAAAGTTTTCTATTTAGATTCCCTAGAGGTTCAATAATAGAAAATGTAGAATTTTGTTAGGGCGTTTCTTTTGAATGGAATAGATGGTATAAATAACCCAACTACAAAAAGTGATGATCAATCATATTAATAATAATAGAATATGATGGAAAAAAAATATTATTTTAGGAGAAGAAAGAAAAGATTGAATTTAACGATTGAACAGTAAAAAAATTTCTGACCTAAAGGGTTAATTGATCAACGATATATAGCCTCCTACTAGGTGCTTAAATAGCGAGATGGTTCAAAAGAAGAATCCAATCAATCCAAACTGCTAACAAAAAAAGTGACTTTGGTTCGAATGGTCAGTTCAATAAAAAGAATAGAGCTTTCGAAGAATGGAGCTCAGAGAACTTCCGCAACCCTAGTCCAATCAGATTTCGGGTCATCAAAATTATATTTCCTAATCGCAATTCACCAAAAATGATTATATAAGTTGTTCTTAAACAGGGGTGTCCAAAACGCAGCACAGCGCTAAGATGAATGCGGCCCGAACACAAAACTTCTTAAAAACTTTGAAATTTGTTGATATATATTAACTAATTAATTGATTCTAATTAGGTTGCCATGGCAACAACAATGTAATTATTATTATTATTGATATAGAAAATAAACAAATATATTCTTCATTCTAACTAATATAGGTATGTATTTCATAATTTATTTAAAAAAAATTCTCAACAAAATACAGATAATATGGTATACACATAAACCATAAAGAGTCTTTAAAAATACCCAATTTATTTGTGTGTTTCCGAATATAAATTCATATTTCACGAAGTTTAATCTTCATTTTCGTCAATAAATACAGGAATACAGCATAATATCGATCATCATACAATGCACGTGCTTGTGCGTTATTATTATCAATATTTTAACCAGCTCTAGGAAAATTCATCGACCACAATTCATTCAACGATAATTTATCGAAAATTGTTGTCGATGAGCTGATCGTCGACCAATAGGGCATCGGTCTATTGCCTATTCGTGAATTGGCAATTGCCTAGTCAATGAATTATTTTTGATGAATTATAGTCGATATTGTGGTCGATGAATTTTCCGGATCCCATTTTAACTATTACCTCTACTGTTACTTCATTATTATTTAGAAGAGTTGTAAGTAGTTTTAATTGTTGTTGTTTTAATTTATTCTTTCAGAACTTCAGTGACTGTAGAGATTTAATTTTTGAAATTTCGATGGTTGCTAAATAATTTTGTATATTACTATTATTTATTATTTTTAATTCATCATAAAGTTTCGCTCACCAATGGTAGACCATCCTCAGGTAGTAAATGTCGAATTAGTTTCTGAAGATTATGTCAATATAAACATCCCATCTTTCATTTGTTTTCAAAGATATACATTCATACATAGACATTCCTTATTCTTTTAGTTCAGCGGTTGGGGAACCGGGGTAAATTATCTCAAATGGGGTAACAATTAAACTATCGGGGGTAAAAAGGACATACCTTTGAGAACAAGGATTTTCAACTTTATTAAATAATGAAGAACAGAAATCGGCTGTTTAATTATTTTATAAAATAAAGACTGGAAAATTATATCAACCAATATTTTCTATGTTTATTTACAACTGCTCTTTTTTTACATCAATAATAATAATTCTAACACAAACATAAACAAATATACTCTACAACATCTCCCTTTTTCTGAAAGAAACTATATTTTATATTAGTTTTTTGATATGAACAGAATTTCTTCTATAGCACCTTTTATCTTCCGTTTCAACAATATACGATCTGGGTTGTTTTAACTTTGTCCTAATTATTGCAGGTTTCCAAATTTTACTGTTAATGTCTTGAACCAACACCTTTTCTCCTTCCTCAAATTCTATAATCCCCCTTGCATTGACATCATAATATTCTTTTTGAACAGCTAAACTTTTGGTCATATCTTCATATACACTTTTAGGAACTAAATTTGGTTTAAAGTTCTTAAAAGAAATGGGTAATTTTGATCGCATTATTCTGCTATTGAGCATTTGAGAGGGCGAAAAGTGCAGATTAGCCACTGGAGAATTTCTGTAATTTAATAGAAACAGTTCTATATCTTGACCGGTCTCTTTTGACTTTCTTAACATTGACTTAACTATTCCAACTGCTTTTTCTGCTAAACCATTACTTTTAGGGTAAAATGGACTTGAAGTATCAATTTTGAAATTCCATTTTTCTGCAAATGATTTCATTTCAAAGCTTCCAAAAGGCATATTATCCGCAATCACAACTTCAGGAATTCCATAGCGACTAAAAATTTGTTTCAATTTAGCTATAATCGATGAACTTGTCTTTCCTAATTTTGAAGTCATTTTAGTTAAAATGAAATAACATCTTTTTTCCTAAAACGTAAAAGCGTTTGAATTATGTTAATGTTTACAATTTTTATTTACTTACAGATAGTTTTCATGTAAATTTTAATTCATTTAATAAATAATAAATAATATACATTTAGCTTGATTTTTTTGCTTTTCAGAATGTAGGGGTAACAGGGACCTACGCAAAAATATTTTGGGGTAATTAATGGCTAAAAAAGTTCCCCGACCTCTGTTTTAGTTGATTATAATATCTTGTTTTTTCTGTCTATTATTAGGTAATAATTAAAATCAAAGAATACACTTTTGCTTGTTTATTATTATTTATTAGCTTTTGTTTACTTTGAAATGTAGTATGCACATATGTAGGCATCCACATATGAGATTAAACATTCTATGATATTTGTCAAAGCCGATATCATTATTGTATGTTATTTGCTGTTTTTTCTCTAAAAATTATCGTTAGAATCAGTACATTTTATGTGCTGTCCAAAACAATTTATTTCCTTCAAATGTGGCCCAAGGATGCCAAAAGGTTGGACATTCCTGTTCTAAGAGCTTATCAGGAGGCAATTTCACAAAAAGGAGATCTATCTACATTTGAGCAAGAAGTGTGTGGTTTGGAAGGCATCGATGCAAAGCCAAAGATGAACTACTGAGTAGCTGTTAATCGAAAGGAAGTGGCTGCTATTCCGAAAATGATTTGCGGTTTTTTTATAGCCTATCCTATTTGAGTAGCCTCTGGCGTGTCACTTTGTTTTCTATCTTGGAATAATGATGACGACCCTGGTTCACTTAGATATTCCAAACTAAAAAAAAAACTAGTTAGTATGCAAGCTTCTACTTCCAGAAATGATTCTTACTATCACAATTGAAATGCAGATCACCTCGAAGAAATCAAATCCCTATACGATAGAACGATACGTTAATTCCAATATAGTGAGGTTGGAAGTTTCATGAACAATTCGATTGTGTCTCAAGGTGTTAAGTAAGGTGAAATAAAGAGAAAAAAAAATGCTGAATGATCTAAGAGTTATCTGCTTGGTCAATTATTTATTCCTTTCTTTTTACGATATGTGTGAAGACATATGTATGGAGCATAGCCATGTACGGGTGTGAAACCTGGACAATTGGAAAAGCGGAGAGAAAGAGATTGGAGGCTTTCGAAATGTGGTGCTACAGAAGAATGATGAATATCAAATGGATGGATAAAATCACAAATGAAGAAGTTCTTGGAAAAATCGGAGAAAGAAGAACCTTGTGGAAGAGTCTGAAGAAGAGAAGAGGTCAGATGATGGGGCACACACTGAGACATGGGGGACTGCTTAGGGATATCTTGGAGGGGGAGGTGGGAAAGAAAGGGGAAGGGGAAGACCCAGATTAGAATATTTCAACCAAATAATTGGGGATATGGGATGCCAGACATTTAGAGAGGTTAAACAGCTGGCGGAGGACAGAGTCGAGTGGAGACGGATTGTTGCATCAAACCAGTCTTAGGACTGTATACTCAATGATGATGATTTTTACGAAAATAAATTATTATAAAAAGAGAGCCGGGTGGCCGAGCGGCCTAGAGAGCTGACCGCTTCTGTTTTGATGACGATGTTAAAGCGGGAGACCCAAGTTCGGGACATGCTCGCGTAGTTCCACAGTGAGATGTCCTATGGTATTTTAATTTGGGGACAAGCAGCCGATATCGATACGATATTTTCAAAAGAGAGCATTATAAGGCGCTGTTCATACTAAGGCGATATAAGATAAGCGATATATATCGCAACACGCACAGACAGATAATTGAAATCTAAAAGGAGGCGATAAAAAAGGTTCACAGCCGCGCGATTGAGCAACATATCGCAAGTGACATATCTCTCGAAGTACCACTTGCCGGTCGCTTTAGCAATTAATATCGTACGATATTTCGAACTGTGTACATGACGAGAAGAAGAGAAGACAATTCTGTAATTCCCACCACATTTTTATCGTCCAGGTCCCGCTGATTTATCTGTCATTAACCTTCCTAGTAATATATCGTCGTAATATATTCCTTACTATATATCGCCTTAGTATGAACGGCGCCTTAGATTTATTTTTATATAATTTGGGTCCACGAATGTCCGTTAGGGAAAAATTTAAAGAGATAAACATTCTTACGGTGGCATCTCTTAGGGCCGGTTGTATGTCGGTTGGTAAACTCTTTTTAACCGTTGACAAAGGGTAAATGGCTGGGATGGCCAATCAGATGAAAGTGCCTGCCAATCAGATGACAGGCACTTTCATCTGATTGGCCATCCCAGCCATTTACCCTTTGTTAACGGTTAAAAAGAGTTTACTAACCGACATACAACCGGTCCTTACTAAGTTCGCAAGGAATAGTGACAGACAGGTTTGGTTTACAAAAGGTAAATGGTTCATCCATGGGGCAAGGTGTACGCTTATACAACAAAATTCTGGAGGAAATTACAAAGTCTAGCTCTAAATAAAATTAAATCCTCTATTAAGCTTGCATTACTAAAAAAGGCATGTTATCGGTTTTAGACGAAGATCATGCCTGGACTTGGTTTTTCACAAATTCTCAGCAGGATTACTTTAATATATTTGTGTTTTATTTATTTATTTTTTTTGTTTTGTTTATTTATTTATTATTTTATTTTATGAATCATGATTTTCATCAAGCACTCACATTTTTGCCATTCCTGAAAAAACTGGTAAATGAAGATAAGGGCACTTTTCCCTGACTCCACATCACATATATAGAATTAAGAAAAACACTTGTCCTAGGTAAATTTAAAAATATTTTATAAAGAGTCAAAGTATTCTTACAAATAAACAGTTTCATCGATTTTCGAGATAGATATGCTCCAAACTGCTTTCACTAATATAGTAAAACGAGCAGTACCTGGCGTGCCTACGGCACGCCCGGCCCTCCGGGCTGGTGGCCCTGGCGGGCAGCGTCTCGAGATGTGATTATTAGCTGTCCGTAATTATATGTTTTGAAAAAAATATTTTTTGAATAATGAATATTGATCAAAGAAAGATGAAAAATATCATTAAATGCTTTATAAATACTTTATTAGAGCATGCAACCATTTCTCTCGAAGTTCCCGATCGGTTGGAAACCTATTTCTTTTTTAATAATACACTTCAATATTTAAATTTATCTAAAAAGTGTCTCTAAATTAATTATATATAATAATTTTAAAATTAATTTATCTACTAAAATTTCAAATGACCCGCGCAATAATAAATTAAGAACTAATCTCATTATCCCATTAAATCATATCTCATTAAAACTTATATTATAAATTATTCGTTGGAGAATATATATATATATTTTAAAATTAATTTGTCTACTAAAATTTCAAGAATTTATATAGTATTTTTCTTAAATTCAAAAAAAAAATTAATTTTCGCGGTATGAATTATTTCCAAAAATTAATTATATATTAATATATAATATATTTAAAATTAATAAATTTGTCTACTAAAATTTCAAATGAGACACGCCGTAAATCTAATATTCTAATCTATATAGAGGAATATATTAATATATAGAGATATTATAGATATATAATATAGAGAATAGAGATGTTTTATTTGTAAAATTTGACAATATAACAAGTGTCATTGAATATTAGTTGCTTTTTCTCCCACATGTTCACCTTGCTGCGCCACGGGTACTGTCTGACAATGTCTTTTATATTTAATTATTAAATAAAATTCAAAAAGTATAATCGGGTTTATGAAACCGACGTGTTAATGTACGTAGAAACAATCTAAATAAAACATATTTTTTAAATTTAATAAAAACAGTATAAAAAATAAAGCGCGATGGGTGTATAAGAATTATTCATTTTATTTTTTTTAAACAACAGAAACTTATTAAGATGTCAAGTAAATTAATGATGCAATAGTATTTATATTTTTTAAAGTGTCATTGCCTGTTTGAAACAATAGCTGAAAATTGAGGTAAAGGCCATCGTTGGACGTTGGAGACAGTAATCTGGGATTTAAGACCTGGAGGAGGCTGCGCAGGCAAACCCTGAATCCATTGCGCCATCTGATTACTATGTTATTGTTGCTAATGTAATTAACAGTTAGTCCGAGAAGTTTGAAGGCCGTGTTCAGGCGGGTTGGCAAAAAGTTAACGTTAACGCAATACTGAAGCCAACATCAGGAACGCTATAGAGTCTGAAGGTGGGACTCCTGGGCGGTAGGAGTCCAGGACGGTGCAATTAACCATAGGCGGTGACCCGGGACACCTTCAACCCACACGGTCACCAGAATTATTACCACATATTTCAATCCATTGTTAATTACAGTTTTTTTGAAATCATATATAAAATACTTGTTTCAAGCCATCTTCGGTAAAAAACAATCGATCAGACCAACAAATAAATATAAAATAAATCTATATAATAAAAATGAATTTCTGTTTCTTTGTAAGCGCAGATCTTTCAAATGCCTGGACCGATTTGGCTAATTTTTTTTTAAATGTTCGTAATAGTCCAATTCAGGTTAATACGTAAAAAAAAATTGGAAAAGTTGCCTGGAAAATTGGAAAATTCAGGAAAAACTAAAAAAAATTCAGGTTAGCCAACATAGCTTGCCAAACAATAAAAGAACTAAAGTAGCAAACTAAACATGTGTTGGCGGCCCTGTTTGTCAGATTTTTGAGTGTCATTCATTCTCAATAGTTCTAACCAAATTATCATTGAAGAAGAATTTAATACTGCAACAAAGATTTAAAAAAATATCTATTTTTTTAATGTACATTTAAAACCAAAAATTAAAAAAAAATCGTCATGATAACTAAATTTTTGAAAAAGTTATGGTTATTTAAAAAAGCTATTTTTTCAAAAATTCCCAACTTCATTTGGGTTGGGTAAAAAAATTTGAAAAAATTCTGAAAACCGTCTTTATAGGGGTAGAAAAAAAATAAAAAAGTTTCAGCCAAGCTTTTGATTATACCTATATATAGATGAAAAATATTTAATTTAAAATAAAATATGTTATTTAAAAATCATTTTTCTTAAAAATACCCTTGGGATTCTCACCTCATCTTTTTTCTATTGTATTTAAGACCCTCGGCCATTTCAAAAGAACTAAGCCTTTTGGCTTTTGTATTCGAGCTCATTCATTCATTTCAATATTATTTATTTATTTCAAAGTTAATTATAAAGGAGTATTGAAACTATACTAACTAAACTAACTGAAAGGAATTCATTAGCTTTTGAAATTTCTATAAAAATATATTTTAAAGATAAAAACCAAAATTCAATTAGCCCGTAGAATTCTTTAAAGAAAACAAAATCATTTGAAAACCCATTGTTATATTGTTTTAAAATCTGGAAATTTCAGCCTATTGAAATTATTAAAAACCTATTTTGAGCCTAATTAAACCTAAATTTTCTATAATCTAATAATAAACTTTAAAAGTTTACAATAAAACAGCCACGTGGGGGTCCAGGGGGCGAAGTCCCCTGGCTAGAAAAAGCCGCCGAAGGCGGGCCTTGAAGCTAGTAAATAATTATAATAATATAATATAACACTTTATAAGAAATAAATAAATATTATTCTTTAATAAAAAATCTGTGGATTTTCATCTAAATGTCTAAATCATTTGGAAATTTCAACTTTTGGCTTCAACATTGCTGGTTCAATTTTTAATTTAAATCAAAATCTTGACATCGAATTTAGCCAGGAATGTATAAAATAGGCCAAAATGTAAAATATTGTTCACATAGAGTTTGTCTCCAATCGTGGATAAAATAGATAAATAAATAAGACGTTTTTAACAATCAAATGATTATCGCAGTCTTTAATGTATCCTAAGTATGGGATGTGTTTCCGATACTCCCGGCTAATATTTTCTATCTTATTATATTAAACGAGCAATTCTTGTATATATTATATATATAGAATCGGTTTCTCTAAAACGGCTATAACGATTTGGATGAAATTCACGGGTTAGGGGGTTTTTGGGTTGACAATTCGATTTGTCGCGGTCTCATCTTCGGCTAAATTGTTTTTGATGGGTTATTTGTTAATTGAAATAATTATTCACAGGTGGTTGTCTCGATAAAAATGTATTATTACATTTTTATTCAATTTTCTTTTAATAATTAATTGGTTTTTAAATTTTAAATCCCACTAATATATTGTTCTAAATATTATTATATATTAAAATTATACAATTTAATTAATTAGATAGCTGGTTCCAAAATTGTCATTTAAATAAAAAACTATATTGAAGATGGAGAGGTAGAATTTAATGCTGAATTGATGGAAAGGGTGCCCAAAAATAAAGAAAACTACTAATTCCGATTACATTGATATTGAATTGGTATTGAATTTTTGACGTTTCGATTATTATTGGTAACAATTGCTGAAGACATGGAAGAATCGATTTAATACCAGGTCTCACTTTTCGGAAAAAAATATTTTGATAAGTCTTTTTGATGAAACTAATTATTAACAGGTGACTTATTTGGAGAAGTTTAGGCTAGTTCACAAAAGGAAATATTAAAACAAATGTATGTTTTTTTTTTGAGTTTGATTCATATATTTGAAATATATGAATCAAACTCAAAAAAAAAACATACATTTGTTTTAATATTTCCTTTTGTGAAACCTAACCTAGAAAATTCTCCACATAAGTTACTTATAATGTTTCACCTAGAACCGACACCTAAATCCTTAAAAATTATTAACAGGTGGTTGAATCAAAATAAAACAAATGGTTGACTAAATCAAAAAAACAAACACATGCATTACCGAGCATCGCTCGGTGTTCCAGGTACTATATTTCTAATCTATCATTCATTTTATTACAACTTGGAATTTTGTTGATATAAAACGATGATGAAGTATTAATCAGACACCAAATTTATTTGAAGAAATCAGATATTTTTGATATCGATTATATAGCTGTGGTTGTAAAATTTTGAAGGCAAGAGAAATAAAAAAAAAGTGGGGGTAAGGAAAGCGGAGGTGATTAGTAAGGACAGAGGCCAGGGTCTCTCCAAAGAAGGTGCCAGGCAGGGAAGTTGAGCCTATAGACGATTCTTATCGGCGTTGGAATCCAAATGCAAATTAATCAAATCCAGGGAGAAAAGAAAATGGTGGCCACGATGCAATCAATGAATGAATGAATCACGTGGACAGATTCAAAATTTCGCCCAGTATAAATAATAAATAGTATATTAGGTATTCTCATAAATAGGAATTAAATTATTATCTCATGTTTTTAAATTATCTTAACATTTCATTACGAGCTTTTCGTGCGAGCTGGTGCCCTGGCGGGCAGCGTCTCGATCCAAAAATTGTATTCCTCTTAAAAACCACACTCCAAATGTATACATGTAAATCCCGAAAATACATAGTCTCTTAAAAGTTTCGCCTCATTTTCGTCCTGACACAGCTACAAAATGAGACTCTAGATATGAATATGGAAGTATATTTGTTTTCCTATAATCTACATCATTGTGATATTTTTTGTGTGGAAATAGATTTATTTAAATAAGTGGAATCGTGTGAGGAGGACAATTATATTATATCATTTTTTTTTAAATTTGGGATCGATAATCGATATAAGGCTCCAAATATTTAAAAAAGATCAGGTGTTGTTTGTATGACAGGCTGCTCCAGTATTGCCATGAGAAACTCGGGCATGCGTGTCTTAAGTCGTTCAATTTTGTAAAAATCAAAAAATAAGAATAATAAAATTTAGATTTTTAAAAAATTATAAAAAAGTGGCAAATTATTAAAAAATAAACAAATAATATATAAAATATAAATCAAATAAGATGTGATTAATTTCTTCTTCTGTGCGCAAAGACAAGCGAATTGGATATTTAATTTTTGAGTAGTGAGGGGGGGGGGGAATAATTATCAATATATTTAATGTTTCTTAATTTAAAATCAATTGGAGTCTTTCATTTCAAATTACAATTATATTTCAAATTTGTCGCAAATATACCGACGGCATCAGCGCTCCCTGTCGACAGCATTACGTTTGCGTTGCTACAAATTAATATATATTTATCTAGATTAATTTGTAACAACGCTAAGAGAAATTTCTCTAAAAAAATTTCCCTCTTGCCTAGAATCGAACCTACGAACTCTTGTACTAAGGTCATTAGCTTTAACCACTAGACCAATCTAACGTTAATATATATACCATGATTTCTGTTACTAAAACTATAAATTTTTGATTTAAACTTTGTGTCGAGATAATATTGTATTCATTTGAACTCGAATGAAAATGAAAAAACACCAATAGATTTTAAATTAAGAAACATTAAATATATATTAATTAACGAGGCAAATTTGAAATATAATTGTCAGCTCGGATTTTAAACTGATGGCTCCAATCGATTTTCATTAACCAGGCAAATTTGAAATATAATTGTAATTTTGAAATGAAAGACTCCAATTCATTTTAAATTAAGAAACATTAAATATATTTTTTGTAATTAATTGAACCGCGTAAATTTGAATAATTTCCATGATTCAGCCTGCGAATTTTTTTGCAGTTCATAAATCATTTCATTGTTTTTGTTTTGAAAAGGAAAAATGAAATTTAAATTTAAATATATTCATAATTATTCCTCCTCCCCCCCCGCCACTCAAAAATTAAAGAGGCGAAACTTTTAAGAGACGATGTATTTTTGGTAATTTACGGGTATACATTTGGAGTGTGGTTTTTTAAGAGGAATAAAATTTTTTGACCGAGACGCTGCCCGCCAGGGCACCCGGCCGGAAGGCCGAGCTTCGAGGGCGTGCCGAAGGCACGCACGAAAAGCTCGTATATTATAATGGTTTAGCTCAATTTTTTTAATCAAAATAGTTTGAGACGTTTTTGAGATATTTTGAATAAAAGAAGGAAAAAATCACTTTTTTCATGCACGATTACAATACCTGTATAGTAAAGTAAAAACAAGAAAAATGAAATATACTATAAAATATAGAGATAAATAGTAAATACGCTACAAGACCGTATTTGTAATTACATATAAAACTGTTCAATAAAGGATGTCTTTGCTAATTTTACATTTATGTTCCAATCAATTGAATTGAAAGGGAAAGCGAATAAGAATAATAGAAATAAAGAGTCAAGACACAAAATGTCAAAAATGTGTGTTTGGAATTCTTTTCTACAAATATTGATGAATCTGTTTGACGAAAGATGTGCCCGGCCAAATGATGAATGATGATAATTAAAAGTGATAATCAAAACTGATTGATTAAGCTGGCGAGTTGTAGAAGAGGCGCGAGATCTTTGGCAAGGGGTCGTGGGTTCGTTCATTGGCCCCCCCGAAGCTGGCTGAGGGTTCATCGGGGAGGGAAAAGTTCACTCTCTTCTTCTGTTCAAGTTCATTCTCTGTTTCGTAATTATTTATTCTCCACTCAGAAGGTGTTTGCTCACCAAAAAAGAAGCCGCTCTTTGAGAAAAAAAAATATATAGATTCACTGTTTATTCATTGCTAGGGAATTTATTAAACTTTATTATCATATCAATATTGACTGTCCCCAATATAAGAATAAAATAAACTTGATAATAAATTTTTAAAAAAAGTGCCCATCTTATTATAGCAATAATAATGATTTAGAAATAGTCCAGTCAAATTGTGCTCAATGGGCCCTTATGAAGAAAGTTTTTGGGTAGATTTGATTTTTTGCATATATATGTTTTTTGGGCCGCTGGATCCAAATATGAGGTCTCCCACCAAAATTTCGTGACGCGACATTGTAGAAAATGCAAAAAAATTTGAAAATTTCCATCTTTTGGCGGTTTTTCGCTTATAACTCGAAAACTATCAACCTTTCGTAAATAACCTTCCTATTCAAAATGAAAGCTCATAAAATTTTCTACAAATTTCATTATTTAGGTTTTTTCTATGACCAACCGTTCTGGCTCAAGCGTACCCCGGATCACCCAAAAACTCGCACTTTTTTTGATTTTTTCCCATTTTGACCATGAAGGAGCACGTTTTCGACAAAGACCACTCTATACATTTTTAAACTAGATTAAATTTCCTACAATTCAAACACTGTTTCATCTTAATTGGGTGATGGTAATCAGTGCCGCAATGAGGTTGATGTTTTGAAAAACAGTAATTTTTTCAAAAAATCGCAGTTTTTCATTCATAAAATGAAAACCACTGATCCTAAAAACTTGATTCCTATCTCATTCTCTAGGAAATTTTGTTGACTTGAATGTTTACTTGGACCACTTTTTTGTTAAAACTCTTATATTTATAAATATCTATCAATTTCCATGACAATTGCAGTTTTTCAAAATTTCAACCTCATTGCGGCACAGATTATCAATATCCAATTAAGATGAATCTTTGTTTGAATTGTAGCAAATTTAAACTAGTTTAAAAATGTATAGAGTGGTTTTTGCCGAAAACGTGCTCCTTCATGTTTAAAATCGAAAAAAGTGCGAGTTTTTGGGTGATCTGGGGTGGCTGCCGAGGTTGAAAACTTGTATTTTGCGCTTGAGCCCGAACGGTTGTTCAGAGAAAAAAACCTAAATAATGAAATTTGTAGGAAATTTTATGAACTTTCATATTGAATAAGAAGATTATTTGCGAAAAGTAGATAGTTACCGAGTTATAAGCGAAAAACTGCCAAAAAATGAATGTTTTTTGCATTTTTGACAATGTATGCGTCACGAAATTTTAGTGGGAGACCTCAAATTTGGATTCAGCGCCCCAAAAAACATATATATGCAAAAAATCAGAACTATCCCAAAACTTTGAGCACAGTTTGACTGGACTATACTATTCTTTTACCTATAAATTGCTTTTATCTGTCTAAAGTGCAATCTTGTAATATTTAATCAAGCAATATACATATTTTCCACTTTGATCAGATTGATTTAGATTTATATTTCTGTGCTATATCAAATTAATTGAAATTCTAGGTTAGATTTTCTTCGGAATTCTTTTTTTTTTTCATTCAATTGCAAAACCAGGTTAAATAGCTATTACTAGTTACTAGTTTTATATATAGTATGAAAGAGGTAGGCTGCAATGGGTTAGATGTCTTTTTTTACCATGAAATCGTTAAATACCCAATGTTTTCGAACAATTGGAGCTTTTTAAACCACAACCTCTATAACATAATCATATTTATCAATTGCTCCCATCATTATGTTTTATATACATGCGTAAAAAGAAAATGTGATATGATTATTATTAAATTTTCATTATTATATTTAAAATCAACTAGAGTGGGCACCACACGACTTTCAAATTAGTTTCTCTCTTATTTAAAATCATCATACCAATTTTCTTCATTCAAATCACTTCAATTTGGGTTTCCCCTAAACCTTTTTGAAAATAAGCTGACGTGTTCTGATGTGGCCATCCACTTGACTTTACCATACAACCTGGCCCCTCACTTATATTTAATATTTAATAAAATTATTTATAATCATGTAGGGGAGGGGGGTTAGTTTTTGCATTTTTAGACTCCTGGGACCCACTGATTATGTATACAAAATTTGGTTGAGTTTGGTAAATGGCAGATTTTAATTTTTTTAACTCCCCCCCACCCATTTCGGGCGGTTAGTTTTTGCAATTTTAGACTTCTGGGGACCCACTGATTATGTATACAAAATTTGGTTGAGTTTGCTCAAACGACCTAGATTTTTAATTTTTAACCCCCCTCCACCCCCCTTAATTTTGGATCGATATGCACCAAAATCTAATCAGCTCTTAATCTCAATGGACCAAAACTACATGTGATATTTGGTTTCGATATTCACACTAGTTTTTGAGCTAGCTCGTCCACAAATTCGGGAACGCACAGACTAACTAACAGACATTTTGACAAAACAATTATTATCTCGAAAAATATAATTTTTCGATATTCACTTATTAGAGCTTTTTTGTAGAGCAAAATGCCATGGTTTAGCTCAATTTTTTTAATCGAAATAGTCTCAGCCGTTTTTTAGATATTTTGAAAAAAAGAAGGAATCATACACGATTACAATACTTGACCATACCCTGTATGGTAAAGTAAAAACGTAAAATGACGAAATTGCAAATTACCAAAAATCTTCAAATAAACAAACCACTCATCCTAGAAACTATATTTCTGTCTCATTCTCTAGGAAATTTTGTTGACTTGAACTAAACGTTGGATATGTGCTGGATATCTAGAAATCTAAGACTTTTAACAAAAAAGTGGTCCAAGTAAACATTCAAGTCAACAAGATTTCTAGAGAATGAAATAAGAATTAAGTTTCTAGGATGAGTGATTTTCATTTTATGAAGGAAAAACTGAGATTTCTTTTAATAAAAATTTCAAAACTTCAACCTCATTGCGTCACGGATTACCATAATCCAATTAAGATGAAACTTTGTTTGAATTGTAACAAATTTAATCTAGTTTAAAAATGTATAGAGTGGTCTTTGTAGAAAACATGCTCCTTCATGGTCAAAATGAGAAAAAATTGAAAAAAGTGCGAGTTTTTGCGATATCCAAAAGTGATCCGTGGGGCAGTTTTTGGATCCCTATTAAAAATCGAACTACCGGACCAATTTTGCATTTTTTTTTTAATCGACGAGAAATTTTGTCCTCTTTAATTTAGTATAGGACAATTATTTACAAAATGTGAACTGTTTTCGAGTTATAAGCAAAAAACTGGAATAAGTCCAAAAATTTCGAGGTTTTTCGGCTACCAAAAGTTGTCCCCACACTTTCGCCAACTTAGATTTGGTATACCCACACTATACCAAACGATCCTAGAAAAAATCTTTTCCCGCAATTAATGTAAGCTGAAACCCCTCTATTTACTGGGCTAAATTGAGTACATGAAAAAGTCCTGAAAAGGACGAAACGTCATATGAAAATTGATAATTAACATTAATAAAAAAATTGTGAAAAAAAAACGCGTGAATCTTTTATTTATTAAAATTTAATATACCAAAATATTATAGTGGATAGACATTTCAATAAATGGTTGTGAAATGGAAATTTGAAATTGTTCAGGGTGTATTTAAACAGTATATCTAATCATGGGGAAGCAAATATATTGACTAATTGTAATGATTAGCATTTGGCCTGAAGATTCAAATGTAAATGCGAAAGATTTGTCCCTCAAGCAGATGCAACTGGTTGGGCTTGTCCTGCCCCGGGGCAGATCTCCACCTCCTCCTCGGCTACCACGTGGCCAGCCAGCCTCCAAAATCCCAAGTGCCATTGATTCCATCCAGTGGTGGAAAAAAAAAAAAAAAAAAAAAAAAAAGGTGCAAGATAATGATAAATGGAAAAGATAATGAGCCCTAAGAGTTGATGAGAACTCACATACCTTGGAAGGTTATTAGGAGAGTAGTAAATGAGAAGAAGAAGAAGAAGCTGCTGTAGCAGCGTTTCGACAACTTACCTGAAACAAAAAAAAATATTATTATTATTTTGATGAACAAGAAAACAAATATTATTTATTATATATTAATTCTAAACAAGATTTATTTGAACAAAAAGAGGGTTTGTTGTTTCATATTATCTAAAACATATGTTCTCATAATTAGGAAGAGAACCTGATTATTTCACCAATGTCTAGCTCTAGCACACAAGGTCAAGTCTAAGACATTCCAATGTGTGTTTTGGATCATTAAAGTTTCTTCACAAAAAAAAAAAAATAAATAAACATTTTTTCTCATTCTAAATGATTTTCATTTATAATAAGATATATTTATTTATAAATATAAAGATGCTATTGAAAAAATATATTATTTCATCTTTTAAAATTGGTTTGAATAAAGACGTAAAACAGACTTACACATCAGCTCGTCTTATGAAATGTATATCTATCTATCTATCTACTCTTATTAAACGAGCAAAAATTCTATATTTATTTGTATATTTGTATCTTGGTTCTATTTTGAAAACGACTCTACCGATATTGATGAAATTCACGGGTTAGGGGTTTTTGGGTGTGACAATTCGATCTGTCACGGTCTCATCTTCGACAAAATTGTTTTTGATGGGTTTTTTCGTAATCAAATTAATTATTCTCAGGTAGACAAATCCCATTCTTAGGGTTTTAAAAAAGGTTACTCTTTTTCTTTTGTACACAGGCAGACAATGGGTTGCCTTAATTCATTGTTCTCAAAGGCCTTGAAAAAGTATTGTGATTGTGGATTTTAACATATTTTGTTCTCCCTAAACGTTAGAAATATTAATAAACGTTTTATAATTGTTTTTATAAAGAACTTTATTTATTTAATAGAATAAAAAATAATCAAGAATTTATTTAAAAATATATTTGGCATAAGCAGGTCTCAATTTTCTGAAAAAAACAACACATTTTGATAGGTTTTATTTATTAACAATTGGATGAATAAAAATGAATCATTTGGTTGAATCAAAACAGGTGCAGGAGGTGGGGTCAAGCGGTGGGGGGGGGGTACAGTGGGCGAATACTATATATATTTGTATTTTTTAATTTGAAAACGGCTCTCAAATAAAAATCGACCCTTTTATCAGAATTTTAAATTAAAAATAATATTAAAATAAAGCTTTTAACTGAAGGAAGAAGTTACCGAGCATCGCTCGGTGCCTCCAGGTACTGTTACAGTTAAAGTATAAAGGGACTACAAGAGAAATTCGAATTATAGAGACTTCGAATTATCATGACGTTTGAATTATTCAGAGGAAAGAAAAATAAATTCGAATTATTATTTTTTTATTATATTTTTGAAAATATGTATGAGCTTACATTGATTTTATATTTAGCATCAAGTAAAAAAAGTATGAAAAAATAATGAAAACGACAAAAATGAACAAAGCATTTTTCGATTTACCGAAGTTAACAGTTGAAGAGTTCGAAAATCGAGGTTCGAATTGTCTAGAGTCGACTGTAGATAGGACAAACATTCTACGCGAAATTGGACCCGTTTGAAAAATTTTAATTTTTGATTTCCTTTATTCTTTGACATTTTTTAGTACCCATTAAAAAACTCTTCTGTGTAATTTTGAAATTTTTTTGATTACCGGTTTAAAAGATATTGAGTTTTGAAAAAAAAACTCCCTTTTTTTCGGTTTTTCGCTCATAACTTCTTCAAAAATGGTCCAAATTAAAAAGAAAATTGATATTTATGATTATTTTACATACTTTTTAATTAATTAGATTTATTGAACCAATTATTTTACATGAATTAATGTATACATTGTATTTGAGCTTCGACTTCGGAGATTACTTCTCCACCATCGACTGTCCTTGATCATCTTTTTAGTCCTTGTTTTTAATAAGAGGAAAAACAATTTAAATTAAAAAAAAAACTCTATTCCGATAATCTCTTTCAAATTCCTTTAATTAATTAAATTGGCAAATTCTAATATATAATAATAATTGTAATGATCTATTAGTGGAATTTAAAATAAAAAAAAAAACAATTAATTTTATTAAAAATTTGAAAAAAATGTAATTATAAATTTTTATTCAAACAACCACTATTTTTATACTTTTTAGTCTTAATTATTTTTATAGAGAAAAGTTTGCGGAATTTAACAGAATGAAATGTATTTATTTTTATATAATTTTTCATTTAAATTGAGTAGGTAAACAATTATTTTTATAGAGAAATGTTTGCGGAATTTAACAGAACAAAAGACACATTGATAGATACATTCATACTTACATACAGGTGAAGCTAATAAAAGAGTGTAAAAATTATAAATAAATAAAAGAATTTGTTATTATTATTACTTTCTTTCAGCCAACTAAAATACTAATTATTTAGTTCGAAAATCTGTTATTTACGATAAAAATGTATAAAAATCAATTCAAAATAACTAAAAAAAGAACTCAATACCCAAAAATGGTTATAATATTGGTTAAGTAATAGCGAATAAAAAACTTTCGAAATCTTCAAAATTTGAAAAAAAAATAGTAATTATCATAGGCCCACTATCAGCGCGGTCTTAAAAATTTTTAGAATCAATAGAAGTTGAAATAAAAATTGAATTGAGTACATACTGTTACAAAAAACAAGATTAAAAATTTTCAAACTCAAAAAGCGCATATAAAAACACCTTAAATAATTTTTTGTATTTTTTTTTCTGAAAAGTGTGTAAAAAAACAAAAATTTCAAAAAGAAATTTTGAATTTGGACCATTTTTGAAGAACCGAAAAAAGATTTTTTTTTTCAATTTTCGATTTCTTTTAATAGTCCAGGCAAATTACGTGTTAAAATGGCATAAACAGGAAATGATTTTATTGCTGGAATACCTTTATTGGTACTCCAATATTACTACCCAAGTTTTCCCTAAAATCTGTGTTGTGGAAATTTTTTCTACGCGCCTCAAAATGAGAAAATTTCGGAGTTTTTTCAGTTTTTCTTGAATAACTCTAAAACGGCTTAACAAATCAAAAAGATATTTATTAGATAAATTAAAGCTCTTTAAATTACGCGTAAAATGATAAAAATCTCATCTATTTAGGTTCAGTAGAACCGGTGCTAGGGCCTGTCAAAAGACTGCCCCCAGGATCACTTTTGAATATCCCTAAAACTCGTACTTTTTTCGATTTTTCCCCATTTTGACCATGAAGGAACACGTTTTCGACAAAGACCACTCTATACATTTTTCAACTAGATTAAATTTGCTACAATTAATACAAAATTTCATCTTAATTGGATAATGGTAACCAGTGCCGCAATGAGGTTGAAGTTTTGAAAAGCTGCAATTTTTTTCAAAAAATCGCAGTTTTTCCTTCATAAAATGAAAACCACTCATTCTAGAAACTTGATTCCTATCTCATTCTCTAGTAAATTGTGTTGACTTGAACATTTACTTGGACCACTTTTTTGATCAAATTCTTAGATTTATAGAAATCTAGCATTTTTCGCGGAATTTAACAGAACAAAATTCACATTGATACATAAATACATACATACAGGTGAAGCTAATGTAAAGCGTTTTGTAGAAAGAAGGTTTTTCATCAGGACAAGATATTAAAGCTCAAGAGAATGGGGAAAGGGTTCAATCTCAAACATAAGTGTTTTGTGATCACTTATGAATGTAAGCGTGAAGTCCGTGCAGATTTTGCCCCGTGTGAGAGAATCGGTGACGAAAAACATCAAAAAAGACCTTGGATATATTCATGGAAAGATGAGTTTCCAATGGAATTACTTTTTTCCTTCCTCTGACGTATATAGGTATTAGAAATTATATAAAGATCATTTTCCTCTGGCTTTAGGCTCTATTTGAAATTCACAAAATATAGTTATTGGAAATATGAGAACAAACGATGAAAACAAAAAACAAAAAATCTTTGGCAATGGTTTGTAAGAAAGACCTTGGGCCGGGGCAAGAGCCGCGGTTTAGGTAGGTACTCTCCTATGTAATTTACTCGTTCTGTGACCTATACGCTTTTCAGAAACAAAAAAACATCTCGGTTCAAGGTGACAAATTAAATTTGTTCTTTTCTTATGAAAATATCATCAGCATGCTTTCTTTAAGATAAAGTTAAAAAATGTATGAGAATCATCTTTTAGAAGGATTGTTTCCTCTGCCCCCTATAATTAAGTCAATTATAAATTTCGTCAAGTCTTAGGCCCGGTTGTATGTACGCAAAGTAAATGCTTTTTACCACTAACCAAGGTAGATGGTAAATGGAGCCACTGGGATGGCCAATCAGATGACAGCCACTGAATGTACCTCCATTTACCATCTACCTTGGTTAGTGGTAAAAAGCATTTACTGCGTCCTACAACCGGGCCTTAATGTTCTAGAGTTGTACAAAATCCTAGTGTCTTAGGCCCGGTATTTCAATGTCCGTTTATTCTTGAGATTAGCAAGGCGGAGATTAAATTTAAGCGGAGCTTTTCTTACCTCCCCGTATTTCAATCATATTGTAAGCTTCGCTTAGCTAAACGGAAGAATTAGTGAAATATACAACAACAATGCTTTCGAAAAAATCAACCAATAGCAATCATTTAAAATAAAATATTTGAAATTTTGAGGTTAACAAAATTTTTATTTGTTAGTTGTGCACCTGGTGGCTGCCATGAGAACCAATCTTAATCTTAGGATTAAGTAATCGATCGCTACCCAAAGCAGCGTTTAAGATTTCAGAGATTATTCTTCGGATTAACACTTAAATAGTCATTGAAATATACCTAAAAATACTAAACCAAAGATTAAGGCTAATCTTAAGATTAAACGGACATTTAAATACCTTAGAGATGTACAAAATTTTATATAGTTCTCAAAATCAGAGATTAGATGAGGTAGAGAGAGGTCATACCATCATACTTGTTAAGGTTTTGATCAGGTTTTCTTAACAGCTTATGGCAAATGCCGGGATGGCTAAGGCGTCGTTTGCTCCTGGTATCGGATTTTTTCGTTAATTCGGATTTCTAAATCCACGATAGTGTAAAAACGAAAGGTCGTAGAAATTTCACTCAGATCCCATAATAATAATCTAATGTCAATCTGTCTAGAATCTAGATTCCCATAATTCACGATAATTAAAAAACGTAGTCATATTTTTTTTGTCGGTCCGGATTCCCCATTCTTATCCCTAGTCAAGAATCGTTCAGTTCGTTCTAGTGACAAGTATTGTAATCGTGCATGAAAAAAGTGTTTTTTTTTTCGAAATATCTCACAAAGGGCTGAAACTATTTTGATTAAAAAAATTGGGCGAAACCATTGGACTACAAAAAAGCCCTAATAAGTGAACATCGAAAATATTATATTTTTCGAGATAATAATTGTTTTGTCAAAATGTCTGTTAGTACGTTACCAATTTTTTGTGGACGCACTAGCTCAAAAACTGGTGTGAATATCAAAGCGAAATTTCACATGTAGTATTGGTGCATTGAGATTAATAGCTGATTAGATTTTGGTTGATATCGAACCCAAAATTAACCAAAAAGACCAAGATGCGGCTCTGTTTTTCTTCTCACTCTAATAAGGACTGTGCGTCACGACTTTAGCGCCAACTGGCGACGAAAATGTAAGCTTTGGGGGATGATTTATTAAACGTCCAAGTCAAAGATACTCACGGGTCACTAAGCTCCGTGCAATCTTTAATCTATGATATATACTCTAATACAATATTTGCCCCAATTCTCCCAAAATAATTTGGATAAATAAACACAAGAGAGCGCTACATTCGGCAGTAGTGCTGCCTCTATTTTTAACGAACGGTCCCTATAACAGTGGCGTATACACGGGGGGGTAGTGGTCAGAACCAATAGGCAGATCCTATCTATCTGTCAAATCTAAAAATAAGTAAACAGCAAAAATGAAAAATACCTTTTGGTGTTGGGAAAATATGGGTCAAATTAGACCAATTTTCGAAGAATAAAAACATTAATAGGTAAAGATCAGAATTTTGACATATATGCTTAATACAGTTTCAATGGGAAGAACATACCTACTTAAAGTCCCCATCAAAATCTGTTCATATTAAATAAGCTTGACGTGTTCTGATGTGGCCATCCACTTGACTTTACCATACAACCTGGCCCCTCACTTATATTTAATATTTAATAAAATTATTTATAATCATGTAGGAGGGGGGGTTAGTTTTTGCATTTTTAGACTCCTGGGACCCACTGATTATGTATACAAAATTTGGTTGAGTTTGGTAAATGGCCAAGATTTTCATTTTTTGCTCCCCCCCCCTCCCATTTCGGGCGGTTAGTTTTTGCATTTTTAGACTTCTTGGGACCCACTGATTATGTATACAAAATTTGGTTTAGTTTGGTAAATGGCCAAGATTTTCATTTTTTGACCCCCCCCCCCATTTCGGGCGGTTAGTTTTTGCATTTTTAGACTCCTGGGACCCACTGATTATGTATACAAAATTTGGTTTAGTTTGGTAAATGGCCAAGATTTTCATTTTTTGACCCTCCGCCCCCCCCCCCATTTCGGGCGGTTAGTTTTTGCATTTTTAGACTTCTGGGGACCCACTGATTATGTATACAAAATTTGGTTTAGTTTGGTAAATGGCCAAGATTTTCATTTTTTGACCCTCCGCCCCCCCCCCCATTTTGGGCGGTTAGTTTTTGCATTTTTAGACTTCTGGGACCCACTGATTATGTATACAAAATTTGGTTGAGTTTGGTAAATGGCAGATTTTCATTTTTTGAGCCCTCCACCCCCCCCCCCCATTTTGGGCGGTTAGTTTTTGCATTTTTAGACTTCTGGGGATCCACTGATTATGTATACAAAATTTGGTTGAGTTTGCTCAAACGACCTAGATTTTTAATTTTTAACCCCCTTCGACCCCCTTAATTTCGGGTCGATATGCACCAAAATCTAATCAGCTCTTAGCCTCAATGAACCAAAACTACGTGTGAAATTTGGTTTCGATATTCACACTAGTTTTTGAGCTAGCTCGTACACAAATTTGGTAACGGACAGACTAACTAACAGACATTTTAACAAGACAATTATTATCTCGAAAAATATAATTTTTTCGATGTTCACTTATTAGAGCTTTTTTGTAGAGCAAAATGCCATGGTTTCGCTCAATTTTTTTAATCGAAATAGTTTCAGCTATTTTTTAGATATTTTGAAAAAAAGAAGGAAAAAACCCACTTTGTTCATGCACGATTACAATACTTGACCATACCCTGTATGGTAAAGTAAAAATTAACTAGTAGACCCCCCCCCCCACCACAGAACTAAGTTTTGGCTACGCCCCTGCCTATAATAATGTAATTTTGATATTTCTTAAAATAGCGGACCCTACATTCTTTTTATTTAAGAAAGAATCGGTTGTCTATCCATTTATATATTGCATACAACGTTAAAAATTGATATTGAACATTCCTTTACAATTGTACTATGGTATTTACTTATTTTAAATATTTGCTGATTATTTATTTTTATTACCAATCCCGTTCAAATTAAAAATGTCAAACATTCCGAAAAAAAATTATTAAAATATTCTTATATAGAAGATAACAATCTTTGATTTTACTCACTTGATATTTCAAATAAAATATAAAAAGCATGTGATGCTTTTTTTAGAGTTGCTTTATATATTTACCAAAACAGATACAGAGGAAAGAAAGATCAGATGTATAGATAAGATTTAAACTTGATATGTAACGCCCACAATGCGTGTCGAATTGACTTGAAAAGTCATAAATGAAGCAATATTTAAATTGTTTGTAAGACAATTAATTGTATTTTTAACCGACTTCAAAAAAGGAGGAAGTTATCAATTCGACTGATTTTTTTTTTTTGTGTATGTTATATGAATTCTTAGCCAATTGTGAACCGATTTAGATGATTCTTTTTTTATTGGAAAGGGGATACCTTAGGGGTGGTCCCTTATTAATTTGGTCAAGTTCTGGTGATATGATCAATGATAAATTAACACAAATCTCCAATTCTTATGATCAAATAATCGATATTATCTATATAAATGAAAATGTTCTGTTACGCTTAAGTGATACGTTGAAGGATCTCCGAAAGTTCTTCACCGATTTCTTTGAAATTTTCACACAACATTCCATTCAAATACACGAGTGTTTTTATATATAGTGTTTTTATAGATATCACACCTGTGACATGTAAAAAATATTTTTTCGAGGAAACAACGCCAGCGCCTCTCTGGTGGGGGTAAAAGCAAACAAACAAGATGGCCGATAATAGCTTTTTGGAAATCTTTCAACTGTCAATATTATTTTTGGTTAAGGGAACACTTTTGACAACTAATATATAATTCATTTACTGTTTTAATACCTATTCTATAATTATTTGCATTTTCAATTTATTTTCAAAATTATTGTTATTTTTTAAATGTATTTAAATTTTTGATCAAATCAATTTTGACAGGTAAGTAATATATAATGATTTATCTTTTTTTTTAATAAACCTGGCCCAAAATTTAGATATACCAATCGGAGCACCAATGTTGCGAATATAGTTTTGATACGTCCAGTGGTTTAGGCGTGAAGCATAAGAGTTAGTCACAGCAACGCGTGGTCGGGTCAGCTATTATCTATATAAATTTTAACCATAAAAATAAACGCTCCCCGCCAGGGGCTAAGTGACGCCGGGCCGAAGGCCCGGACGTCAGCTAGTAATGAATAAAATCTTTTATAAAAAAAAAAACAATCTTAAAACGTTCATTTAAAACCCACTAACATTTCGAGATAATTTCTCTATTTATGAATCGAATTTTATTATCAATTTCTAATTTCTTCGTCCGAATCTTTCTCTTACGAGATGCATGCAAGGTATTATCATAAGTCACTATTAATAACAAGCTTTTCGTGCGTGCCTTCGGCACGCCCTCGAAGCTCGGCCCTCCGGGCTGGTGCCCTGGCGGGCAGCGTCTCGGTCCAAAAATTTTATTTCTCTTAAAAAAAATTTTTAGAAAAAAAACCGACTTCAAAAAAATTAAATTCCACAAATAAAATAATAAGAACTCAAAAATAAAATAAAATCCACTAAAAGGTATAAAATAATTATCTAATTTAGTTACAACTAAACGACGAAATATTAACTTGAAATTACTTTTTAAGTTGGTGCCAAACATATACCTTTTATGAATTGCACTCGACGGATCTTACGTAGTACGTTTGGAGGGTATTCTCGCTTATAGGTATAGTTTGTTTGGCACCGACTTCAAAAAGTAATTTCATGTTAATATTTCGTCGTTTAGTTGTAACTAAATAAGATAATAATTATTTTATACCTTTTAGTGGATTTTATTTGTTGCATTTAATTTTTTTAAGTCGGTTTTATTTTTTTCTTAAAAATTTTTGAAGGAAATATTGCGATTTTTTTGGCAAAAATTGCAGTTTTTCAAAATTTCAACCTCATTTTGCGGCACGGGTTACCATTATCCAATTAAGATGAAACTTTGAATTTGTAATCATTATACTCGGAATCAAAGAGCTTTTATTTATCTTATAGAAATATATCTTTTTGATTTGATAAGCCGTTTTAGAGTTATTCAAGAAAAACTGAAAAAAAAAACCCCGAAATTTGCTCATTTTGAGGCGCCCACAATTCAGATTTGGGGGAAAACTTAAGGTAGTAATATTGAGGAAAGATGTTCTTCTATGTCTATGTCATCATTTAGGAAAAATTCAATGTACTTATACATATAAAAAATATTATTTAAAATAAAATTATTTTATTATATAATACTTTTTTGATTAAATAATGAAAAAATCAAAAACATAAAAAAAAATTTGGTTATCATTGCAATTTATTGTATAAAAAACAAAATCTCATTTTTTTTTTACAAATTTCATATTTTAATTTCATTAAAAAAAAAAAAAATTGTTATAAATTCTCTGGGGATTTGGCCGCCTGCGTGCGACGCACGTGTTGCACACCCGCCAGACAAGGGCCCAAGGGAGGATCCAGGGATTTTTTATGGGGGGGGGGGGGAGAATGTATATTAGATCTACTTTTTATCTCGACAGTGTGTTGCGATCGAATTGTCCAAGCGGTGGGGGGGGGGGGGGGCAGAGACGCACACACACATACAACTTTATTTTCAATTTTAAAAATTTAAAAAAAAATAAATGTTTTTTTTTTTACAAATTTCATATTTCATATTTTATGTTCATTAAAATAAAAAAAATAAAAAATAAAAAAATTGTTATAAATTCTCTGGGGATTTGGCCGCCTGCGTGCGACGCACGTGTTGCACACCCGCCAGACAAGGGCCCAAGGGAGGATCCAGGGATTTTTTATGGGGGGGGAGGGGAGAATGTATATTAGATCTACTTTTTATCTCGACAGTGTGTTGCGATCGAATTGTCCAAGCGGTGGGGGGGGGGGGGGGGGGCAGAGACGCACACACACATACAACTTTATTTTCAATTTTAAAAATTTAAAAAAAAATAAATGTTTTTTTTTTTTACAAATTTCATATTTCATATTTTATGTTCATTAAAATAAAAAAAATAAAAAATAAAAAAATTGTTATAAATTCCCTGTCGATTTGGCCGCCGTTTTTTGGCCTCTGCGTGCGACGCACGTGTTGCACTCCCGCCAGGCACGGGCCTGTATGGGGGGGGCGATCGCCCCTCCGCCCCCCCCCCCTGGATCCGCCCTTGCAAGAGCCTGCATAAAATGTATATGTTTGGCACCGACTTCAAAAAGTAATTTCATGTAACAATTTCATCGTTTAATTGTAACTAAATAAGATAATTATTTTATACCTTTTAGTGTATTTTTAAGTTCTTATTATTTTATTTGTTGCATTAAATTTTTTTAAAGACGGTTTTTTTTTCCTAAAAATTATTTTTATTAGAGTTGCTTTGTATATACCAAACAGATACAGAGGAAGAAAGATGAGATGTATAGATAAGATATTAACTTGAGATGTAACGCCCACAACGCGTGTCGAATTGACTTGAAAAGTCATAAATGAAGCAATATTTAAATTGTTTGTAAGACAATTAATTGTCTTTTTTTTTGTTAGTGTACAACTTTTTCAACTTGACTGCTTGTAGAGTGATTGATTAAACACCGTCATGAGATTAGCAACGTATTGCTTTTGTTTGCATGGGGGGGATTACGCAACCACCAGCAAAAGGAGGGAGTTCCCTAAGACATACGGCCCATGAATGGCTTCTAAGTCAGTGACAAGGTCAGAGCATCGTCCGAGAAATCCGAGAGCTTTCTTTTTTTTCATTTCAAACATCGGATATATAAATATATTCCCAATGTTTACAAGGAAAGAAATTGGAATGAAGAAAAATCAAATGTTTTCTTTAAACAAACGCCTGCTGGGAGTGCTGGGAACGATTCTCAGGAGTTTTATCAAACGCGGAAGGAAGTGGATCAAGAAAATAATATAACGAGAAGAATTACACACGATCTCTATTTAAATAATAAAATAAATTATAGCTTAAAAAAAACTAAAAAAAAAAACACTCTAATGCACTAAAAAGTACATAATAATGTAATAATCAAAAATTGTGGGGCGTAGAAACATGTACTTTTAATTAATTTCGACAATGTGCCACACCATTTTTGATTATTACATTATTATGTACTTTTTAGTGCATTTTTTAGTTTTTTTAAACTATAAGTTAGTTGAGGCGAGTGTGGGTCAGTGGTCAATGGTCAGTGGTCAGAGCGCCGGCCACTGTCCTGAAGTATGCTGGTTCGAGACAGGGCCAGTTGTATGTCGGTTGGTAAAGTCTTTGTAAAAGTTGACAAAGGGTAAAACCTTAGACCCGGCCGGTTGGCCAATCAGATGACACGTACTGTTAGGGCCTCGGTTGAGTGCGTGGTGCTTGTCCGCGCTCCCTCCTAGTTGGAGGGGACCTAACAATGATTTGTGCAGGGCGATGTTCGTCCCTGGCAAAAAGCCGGGCTGGGCGCCACCCGCCTAGTTAGCGGGCGAGGAGCTCCGAGTCGAGATCGAATTGCTTCACTTATAACATGACTGAAATATTATCAGTCATGCAAAAGTGTCGCAACGATCTGACTGAGTCATCTAGCGGCCGTGTCTAAAAGCTCGTAGCCAGAGCAACAGCGAGTCGCTACACGTACTTTAATCTGATTGGCCATCACTGGGCCTGAGTCTCGGCAGATATTTGCAGTAGCCTCCTCTTGGAAAGCAATAGCAAACTACCAAGAGTATAATTGCCTAGTCAACCTCTCCAAACTAGCCGTTCGGAACCGGCGTTAAAAAGTAGGTCCCCTATATCTGTGTAAAACAGCTAAACACATTCAGCACAGGTATATGTGGAGAGGTGCCGAAATGTCAGGGGGACCTGATATGGCACTTAAAGAAGAAAAAAAGAAGAAACTATAATTACCTGGCGATGCTCGGTAATTTTTTGATTTAGTTAAAAGCGATATATTAATATAATAATTTTAAATTCGGGTAAAAAGGTCGATTTTTAATCTCAGCCAAAATAAAATAAAATTGAAATAAAACTTAATTTATATGTTTACCAACGTTTAAGTACACCCGCTATGGCCATCATCAAGACGAATCACTGGCCACAAAGTTTTGAATGTAATTACAATTAAAAATAATATTAATATCCACCGAGGTTCTTTCGTTGACCATTTTAAATCCTGAAGAAGGAAATAAGATCCTTCAAATTGTCGAATTTTTTAAGAGAATGAAATTGATATTCAAAAATAATTTTTTAGAAAAATATCTACCTTTTAATTAAATTGACAAATTCTATTATATAATAATATTTGTAATGATGTATTAGTTGAATTTAAAATAAAAAAAAAAAAACTGATTAATTTTATTAAAAGAAAATTGAAAAAATCAAATTATAAATTTTTATTCAAACAGTCACTATTTATTTACTTTTTAGTCTTAATTATTTTTATATTGAAAAGTTTGCGGAATTTAACAGAAAAAAAATGTTTTTTTGTATATAAATGCATTTAAATTGAGTAGGTAAACAATTATTTTTATAGAGAAATGTTTGCGGAATTTAACAGAACAAAAGTCAAATTGATACATACATACATGATACATATTAGGTGAAGCTAATAAAAGCTTGAAAAAATTATAAAAAAATAATTGTGTTTATTTGAAATTCATTAAGGGCAAAATGAACAGCCTTTTGAACCATTAGATAAATTAGTAATTGTGTTTTTTACGTTATGGTCAAATATTGTAATCGTGTATGTAAAAAGTGTTATTTTTTTGCTTCGTTTTTTCGAAATATTTCAAAAAAGGCTGGAACTAATTTGTTAAAAAAAAATGAGCGAAACCATAGCGATTCGGTTTACAAAAAAGCCCTAATGACTGAACATCGAAAAAACTATATTTTACGAGATATTAGTGATTTTGTCAAAATGTCTGTTTGTAGTATTGTAGTATTTGTGTACGCTCTAGCTCAATAACTAGTGTGAATATCAAAACGAAATTTCACATGTAGTTTTAGTGCATTCAGATTAAGGGCTGATTAGAATTTGGTTGGAATAGAACCCAAAATTAAGGGGGGAGTGGGGTTTAAATATTAAAACAATAATGTTTTCAAACTAATAAAACAAGAAAAATGAAAAATATACTATAAAATGAACTTATAATGACGAAATATTTTTTACTTGGGCCAAAATTGGGTGTGGGGGGGTCAAAAATTAAAATCTAGGTCCTTGGGTCAAACTCAATCAAATTTTGTATCTATACATAATCAGTGCGCTCCCAGAAGACTAAAAATGTAAAAACTAACTGCCTTGGTGCAAATAAACATATACAATATACATATAGGTATTGTTTAAAATTTTCTAAATTTACTAAGGGTGGTCCATTTTCTAGAAAAATAACGTTACGCCTTTGTATAAGAAGGGTAATAAATTCCACAAGGATTAACTGTGGAATGTTCAATGTTATGGAATTTGAGAGATTTCAAGTTGCTGATAGAAATAGATTTAAATTTTATTAGAAAATCAAGGGTAGCCAAATGACACAGATTGCTCTTACTGACACTCGGGTTCTATTCCCGAGGGCGTGAAAAACAGCACAACCCTTCTGACATATAATTAAAAATAAAATTTGTCCCTACCCCGGGGGTCAGATTAATACATAAAATTAAATAAGATTTGTTTCCAAGTTATATAAAAAAAAGCCACTTGAACCACTTTATTTGTAAACAAACCTGTTTTGTTATGATTTAGACACCTGTTAATTAAAAACAAACAAAAAAATCCTAATTTTAATATAATATATTATTAAACCAATTATTTTACATGAATTGATGTTTACATTGTATTTGGGCTTCGACTCCGGAGATTACTTCTCCACCATCGAGTGTGCTTGATCATCTTTTTAGTCCTTGTTTTTAATAAGAGGAAAAAACTAATTAAATAAAAAAAACCTCTTTTCCGATAATTATTACAATTCCATATTGTTCATCTAATTCTTTTTTTTTTTTTTTATAAATTTTATTAAACCAATTATTTTACATTAATTAATGTATACATTGTATCTTTTGCTTCGATTCCGGAGATAACTTCTCCACCATCGAGTGTCCTTGATCATCTTTAGTCCTTGTTTTTAGTAAGAGGAAAAATCTAATTAGATAAAAAAACCTCTTTTCCGATAATTATTTAAATTCCATTATTCCCCAATCAAATCGATTGGTATCCTTCTCTCCTCCTCTCCCTCCCTCCATCTAATTCTTTCCATCCCCAATATAATATATTAATATTTGCTTTAACCTATTAGTGGGTTTTAAAATTAAAAAACAATTAAAAATAAAACATAATTGAAAAAAATGTAAACAAACTTTTTTATTGAGATTTTCATCTGTCAATAATTAATTTAATTAAGAAAAGATCAATTAAGATGAAATTTGTCGAGGTCCAGACCTAGCCAGATCGTTTTCTCATCCTCAAAACTTGTTAATAGAATTTGTTTCATCAAAATCGGTAAAGCCATTTTCAAAATAGAACATAAAATATAAACAATTTTTGCTCGTTTAATAAGAGTAGATATATCAAAGTTTTATTAATTGAAATCTAATTTGAACAAAAATAGAGATTATGTACATTCATATGTAAGTAAATAGATAAAATGAATTTTAAATGTTTTCCGTGAGATGGAGGCCAAGTTCTTTGAACAAGACCAGGGATGGATGGATCAAGTTGCTGGCTGGGATCAGCAGGGCAATGAGAGACGTTTCCTGTAGCTTTGCAAACAGGCCTTGTTGCGAAAGGCCAATGAATATGCGTTGTGTAATCCTCCAAATACACATTATTTTGTTTAATGATAGCTACTGGTTATAATGAGAGCTTCATCTCGGATTAAATGGATTCTTATTGTGGTGGGCACAGGTAGCTTGGGGGCAGGTAGGCCGATTGTAACAAGACTAAAGGTATAGACTGGATGCCAGGGCGCCTTTGACAGTCAGCCCTGGACGCCTAAAGCATCACGTAGGCCCTTTTGCCTGTCCCGTCCCGTCTACCTGTTCTTCTTCAAAACTCAGCCTTTAAAGCCAAACTCCCTCCTCACGAGGATGAATGGATTTTAATTCATCCTGCGCATCTGCCGAGGTTCGAAAAGGAAAATAAATTGATCATAGTTATTTCGTATATCTAACGATTTTGATGAAATTCACTAGTTTGTAGGTTGACAATTCGATCTGTCACGGTCTCATCTTCGGATAAATTATATTTGATGGGTTTTTTGTTAATTGAAATAATTATTCTCAGGTCTTGATAAAAATGTATAATTACATTTCTATTCAATTTCCTTTTAATAAATAATTGGTTTTTCAATTTTAAATCCCATAAAGATTTTATATCAAATAAAATTATTAAAAGTAAGCAATTTAATTGATTGTAAAAGAGAGAGGAGAGAGGAGGAAGGATACCAATCGATTTGATTGGGGAATAATGGAATTTAAATAATTATCGGAAAAGAGGTTTTTTTATCTAATTAGATTTTTCCTCTTACTAAAAACAAGGACTAAAGATGATCAAGGACACTCGATGGTGGAGAAGTTATCTCCGGAATCGAAGCAAAAGATACAATGTATACATTAATTAATGTAAAATAATTGGTTTAATAAAATTTATAAAAAAAAAAAAAAAAAAAATTGATTGTAAAGAGAATGATTTTCTGGAGAGAGGAGAGATCCAATCGACTTGATTGGGGAATAATGGAATTGAAATAATTATCGGAAAAGAGGTTTTTTTATCTATTTAGATTTTTCCTCTTATTAAAAACAAGGACTAAATATGAATAAGGACACTCGATGGTGGAGAAGCAATCTCCGGAATCGAAGCTAAAATACAAGGTATACATTAATTAATGTAAAATAATTGGTTTAATAAAATTTATAAAAAAAATTGATTGTAAGCAGAGATGGATTGGATGGGGATAACCAATCGACTTGATTGGGGAATAATGGAATTGAAATAATTATCGGAAAAGAGTTTTTTTTATCTAATTAATTGATTGTAAAGCGAGTTTTAAATTCCACAAACAATTAGAATTTGCCAATTTAATTAATTATAAAACTCGATAAATTGTTATTTAATGACGATGAAAAAAGAATAATGGAATTGGAATAATTATCGGAAAAGAGGTTTTTTTTAGTTAATTAGTTTTTTCCTCTTATTAAAAACAAGGACTAAAAAGATGATCAAGGACAGTCGATGGTGGAGAAGTAATCTCCGGAGTCGAAGCTCAAATACAATGTATACATTAATGTAAAATAATTGGTTTAATAAAATTAAAAAAAAATTGTTATTTAATTAAAAATAATAATTATACGGAATTTATTTATATTCCTATATACACATAATCTGTGGGCCACTAGAAGGCTAGAAATGCAAAAACTTGGTGCGGGTAGATGTGGGGGGTGCGGGAGGCCGAGGGGGCGTGTACTATATATATTTGTATTTTTATCAGAATTTTAATTTAAAAATGATATTAATATATAGCTTTTAACTGAAGCAAAAAGTTGGCGAGCATCGCTCAGTGGCTCCAGGTACTAATATTCTGATATAAGCTAATAATTAATTAATTCACTTTGAAAAATATTAATTAACTGATTTTATAGAACTTTATTGAGATGAACAGTTATTTATTAAATCACATGTAATTTGGGATAAAACTCCCGAATATGAACAAAATCGGTCGATTTATATCTCTAAACAGTATGCTCGTGTTTTAATAACTAATGCAGATATTTTTAAAAAAGTTAGAAACCCGAATAACTTTGATTTGTGACATGGAAACACGAGAATATCAGATTTAGAAAAATGTGTAAATTGAATTCAATTTAAGTATTTACCTGATGTTTAATAAAATTTTGTATTAATAATTTATTTATAAACAAAATGACACCTTATTTTTGCAAATCGGTTAATTATTAACCGAGTTATGGTGGTATTTTTATTGGTTAGTTATTCTTAAATAAATGAAATCAAATCTAGCAGCAGATGGTGCTGGATTCAATCACCGATTCAAATGTTTGAATTATTTAGATAATAGAGTTGAACAAATCGATATAAGATGGCATTAGTGGAAAATCAATCAACTGCGCATTTTAATAATTAAAATTTCAAAGTTAATTATTAGACGATTTAGTTCAATAAATTGACGAAAGATGGTACTAAATTGAAAACTTTAAACTTGTGATGGAATTTTTAAGATGGCCGATTTCATTTCGACCAATTAAGAATGACTATCCTATAATAATGAAAATAAAAATACAATCATAACTCAATTAATTGTCAACCGATTTTCAAAATTAAGGTGTCATATTGTTCAGAATATCATTTTACAAAAATTGGATAGTTTCAATTTCAACACTACATTATTAATTAACTAATTTTATAGAACTCTAATGAGGTGAATAGTTATTTATAAAATCACATATAATTTGGGATAAATCTACTGAAATTTAAGAAAATCGGTCGATTTATATCTCGGAAAAGAGTGTGCTCGTGTTTTAATAACTAATGTGGATATATTTAAAAAAGATAGAAACCCGAATAACTTTGAATTGTGACATGAAAACACGAGAGTATCAGATTTTTTAAAATGTGTGAATTGCAGTCAATTTAAGTAGGCATTTACTCTGTTTTATCTGATGTTTAATAAAATTATATATTAATAATTTATTTATAAACAAAATGACATCTTATTTTTGCAAATCGGTTAATTATTAACCGAGTTATAGTGGAATTTTTATTGGTTAGTTATTCTTAAGTAAGTAGAAGGAGCTGGATTCTATCACCGATTCAAATGTTTGAATTAATTAGATAATAGAGTTGAACAAATCGATGTAAGATGGCATTAGTGGAAAATCAATCAACTTCAAATAATTAAAATTTCAAAGTTAATTAGACGATATAGTACAATAAATTGACGAAAGATGGCACACACCGATTTCATTTCAACCAATTAAGAATGACTATCCTATAATAATGGAAACAAAATACCATCATAACTCCATTAATTTCCAACCGATTTTCAAAATTAAGGTGTCATATTGTTAGGAATATCATTTTACAAAAATTGGATAGTTTCAATTTCAACACCACTAGCCAATGAAAGAATTAATGAATATAATAAATTTCCAATACACAAATAGAGCTTACCAACCAAGGCCCATGGTGCTAAATAAAAATTTACTAGTGTGTGTGTGTGAGGGGGCGGGGGGGGGGGGTCTGGTAAACAAGTACAGAGCAGAAAAACAAAAAGGTCTCTTTATTTAAAGGCATACTTATTTTTAAATATAGCTTTTCTAAACATGCGTATACAAGGTTTGAAAACGATTTATTTGCCTTCATTAGTGTATTAGAGAACAAAATGGGAATTGTTTGAATAATAATAATAATCAAGGCAAGGTCCAATTTATGAAATTGATTTAGTATAAAAATTGAAAAGGAAAAATATATATAATTTCAGGATTGAATTGATATTTTAGAGGTCATTCTATATAATGTGTACCTTGTACCTATCTATATATGGGGCATTCCACGCCAAATGGGACGATTTGAAAAATTTTAATTTTTAATTTCCTTCATTTTTTGACATTATTTTTTAGAACCCATCAAAAAACTCTTCCTGGTAAATTTTGAAAGTTTATTTGATCACCGGTTTAAAAGATAAAGAAATTTTTTTGAAAAATGTTATTTTGGAACTTTTTCAAAAAAAATTTCTTAAATATAAAATACTAGGTAGGTTTCACATAAATAAAAGATCAGATTCTTGTTTAGCACGACTCAATATATATATATTGAGCTAAACAAGCATCTGATCTTTTATTTATGTGAAACCTACCTAGTATTTTATATTTAAGAAAATTTTTTTGAAAAAGTTCCAAAATAACATTTTTCAAAAAAATTTCTTTACTTTATTTAATATGTTTCACCAAGAACCTACACCATTCTCCCTTAAAAAAAAAAAAAAAAAAGGTTTAAAAGATATCGAATTTCGGTTTTTTCACTCATAAGTTCTTCAAAAATAATCCAAATTCAAAAAAAAAAAAAATTTTGAAATTTTTGTTTTCTTCCATACTTTTTAGAAAAAAAAATACAAAAAAAATATTGAAAATGTTTTTATATGCGATTTTTGAGTTTGAAAATTTTAATCTGGTTTTTGAAACTGTATATACTCTTCGATTTATTTGATAATTTTTTTATTTTAAACTTCTATTCATGCTACAAATTTTAAGACCGGGTTGATAGTGGTCCTATAATAATTACTATTTTATTTTTTTGGATTTTTGAAAATTTCGAAAAAAAATTTATTTGCTATTAAGAATTATTAAAACCACTTTTACTTTCTATGGTCAAGTATGGTCAAGTATTGTAATAGTGCATGAAAAAAGTGTTTTTTTTCCTTCTTTTTTTCAAAATATCTAAAAAACGGCTGAAACTATTTCGATTAAAAAAATTGAACGAAACCATGGCATTTCGGTCTACAAAAAAGCTCAAATAAGTGAACATCGAAAAAATTATATTTTTCGAGATAATAATTGTTTTGTCAAAATGTCTGTTAGTTAGTCAGTGCGTTACCAAATTTTTGTGTAATAGCTGGCTCAAAAACTTGTGTGAATATCGAAACCAAATTTCACACGTAGTTTTGGTCCATTGAGATTAAGAGCTGATTAGATTTTGGTGCATATCGACCCAAAATTAAGGGGGGGTGGAGGGGGGGTTAAAAATTAAAAATCTAGGTAGTTTGAGCAAACTCAACCAAATTTTGTATACATAATCAGTGGATCCCCAGAAGTCTAAATAATGCAAAATCTAACCGCCCAAAATGGGGGGGGGAGGGTCAAAAAATGAAAATCTTGGCCATTTACCAAACTAAACCAAATTTTGTATACATAATCAGTGGGTCCCAGGAGTCTAAAAATACAAAAACTAACCCCTCCCCCTACATGATTATAAATAATTTTAAAATTAAATATAAGTGAGGGGCCAGGTTGTATGGTAAAAGTCAAGTGGATGGCCACATCAGAACACGTCAGCTTATTTTTTTGGGATTTTTGAAAATTTCGAAAAAAAATTTATTTGCTATTAAGAATTATTAAAACCACTTTTTGGTATTGAGTTCTCTTTTTTTATTTTTGTTATTTTGAATTGATTTTTATACATTTTTATCGTTAACAGGTGTTTGAAATAAAAAATTTGTGGCCTAGTTGGTAAAGGCGCTCTTCGGCTAAAGAGACACGGGTTCGAATCCCATCGAATCCCTCAATTCATTTTTCCTTTTCAAAAAATAATAAAATATTTTTCTAAATATGTAGAATTAACATAAGAAATTATTATTATTATTATTTTTTTTACTTAGGGAAAGTGGTGTAGGTTTTAAGTGAAACATGATATTAATTAATAAAGTAAAGGGTGTGTAGTTTCACAGTGAATGAAATAAAACTCAAAGAGGTTTATACAAACTCAATATATTTCGGATTATTAGTCCATCATCAGGAGTTTACAAGTTAAAACTAATAATAATTGAACGAGTGATCACAATTTTTAACATCTAAATCATATGTACCAATATAACAAAATATAACATTCAAATCTTACATACCAACATAACACAAGAAAAACATCAATAAAATTAAAATTTAAAAAATTGTTTTACAAAGATTTTTCTTTTTTAAATATAAAAATATATAAATATAAATATAAGAAATCTAGGTAAATATTAATATAAATAAAAACTCTAATTACAAGTATAAACATAAAATTTTTTAGAATTAAATTAGAAAATAAAATTACAAATTTAAGTCATAGACACAAAATTAATTATAAATATCAATGTACAAATAAGTATAAATCATATATAGATTAAAATAAAACATAGTAAAGATATATATCTGTGTATCTCTATTATGTTTTATTTTAATCTTTATCTCTATATGTGATTTATACTTATTTGTACATTGATATTTATAATTAATTTTGTGTCTATGACTTAACTTTGTAATTTTATTTTCTAATTTAATTCTAAAAAAATTTCATGTTTATACTTGTAATTAAGGGTTTTTATTTATATTAATATTCATATTTACCTAGATTTCTTATATTTATATTTATATTTATATATTTTTATATTTAAAAAAGGAAAATCTTTGTAAAACAATTTTTTAAATTTTAATTTTTTTGATGCTTTATCTTGTGTTATGTTGGTATGTAAGATTTGAATGTTATACTTATTTTGTTATATTGGTACATATGATTTAGATGTTAAAAATTGTGATCACTCGTTCAATTATTATTAGTTTTAACTTGTAAACTCCTGATAATGGACTAATAATCCGAAATATATTGAGTTTGTATAAACCTTTTTGAGTTTTATTTCATTCACTGTGAAACTACACACCCTTTACTTTATTAATTAAGAAATTATTGTTTATAATATTTCGCTGTTCATATTGCTTTAAGAAAAAATTAAAACTAAGGTTTAAAAGTTAATTTGTCTTTGTTGAAAGAAAGTATTATCAAATGCTTTTATTTACTTACGTATTCTTTTTTTAAATTGTTTGACAATATATATACAGTATATAACGAGGGGTGAACAGTGATTGGAATTATTTTGGAATTCATTAGATAGTGCTCCTTCATCTATTGCAGTGGTTCCCAACCTTTTGTGGCTCATCGCCCCTTTCTTGAGGTTTACTAACACCTATCGACCCCTTTTCATTTTCATTGTATGCCCAAAGTGTAAATAATAAAGCAGTTGTATTATTTTAAACAATCGTATATAAAAAGAACCAAAGCAGTTTTATTCGGTTCGAAATATTGAAGCCTGCCTATTTTCTAGAAATTACTCTCTAGGAAAATTCCCACGCAAAGTCGAAATTTATAAAAACCCCAATCAATGAATTTATTATTGACATCTGGTGTTTCCTTCAGTTAAAAAGCCTTCCGACAGGACTTAATCTCTTAACCCAAAATATGACAAACATAAATTAAATTTATTGAGGTTCAAAAAGTGGGAATTGTAAAGTCCCACCATCCTATTGTCAAATAATGCATGTTCCAGCATCAAAGGACATACCGCCTGCTACTCCAAAATATTACTATCTATTAAAAAGAATTATATTATTATCAAGAAAAAAATACTCTAAATGCCGTGTTAGTATGTTTCTTTATAATTTATTAGAAATTTAAATATTTTTTCTAAAAAATATTAATATAACATTATTTATATTTGAGAATGAAAATTACATTTAATAACTCGCAAGGGAAGTGATTCCATTTCTTTGCACGTGAGTTTATTTTAATTGTTCCCTCTTTGAATACTCATCGCCCCCCTGATAACCCAAATCGCCCCCAGGCTGGGAACCACTGATCTATTGTCTTCTACTTGGAAATGAAAGTGGAAGTGGAAGTAGGTGTACACGATATTAGGTCGCTGTTCACTCCTCGGTATATAGTATACTCGAAACACATCAAAATATTTTAGGAATTGAGAAAAATGGAAGAAAAAACCAAAGAAGTTCACTTCAATAAAGAGTTAAATAAGATTTTTATTTTTCCATTCGGTGTTTATTAAATTGTTTTTGTTTTTAGTGTTTTTTATACTTAATTCCGTATTTCCCAAATAAATGATAATCCAGATTAATTGATATCTTATCAAATACTTACTTAAGATAGCAATTTCGTTGTATTATAAAAAAATACAATCTTTTATTTATTAACTACAAATATGCGGCATTTGCCAAATTCAATATTTCATCTATAGATTAAAAATATCAGTAGATCGATAACGTTTGATTATTATATTTTTAAGACATATTCTCCGTATCTCTATTTCCTATTTTTTTTTTTTTTTTTTTTTTAATTATTTTGGATTTAATTTAATCCTTTCTCTTTTACCTAGTATGCGAAATCTACTAGTTGCTATAAAGGTTTATACTTAACCACCTTTATATTCAAATTAATAAAAGTATATAATTTTTTGTTTGTACGCTTGGAAAGCAGACAAAGACCGCCTCGCCTGGCGGCCTTAGTATTTGTGAATTGACTCGAAATTTGTTTGGAAATTGTCACAGCTAGCTAGCCCAGTCAAATTAGACCAGTGGTTCCCAACCTGGGGCGATCGCCCCCAAGCCGGGCGATCGCCCCCCAAGCGGGCGATTTGGGTTATCAGGGGGGGGGGGGGCGATAAACAAGTTAGGGGCGATGAGTACCTATTCAAAGGGGGAAATTAAAATACACTCACGTGCAAAGAAATGGAATCACTTCCCTTGCGAGTTGTTAAATGTAATTTTCATTCTCAAATATAAATAATGTTATATTAATATTTTTTTAGAAAAACATATTTAAATTTCTAATAAATTACAAAGAAACATACTGTTGTGAACGCGGCATTTAGAGTATTTTTTTCTTGATAATAATATACTTATTTTTAATGATAATATTTTGGAGTAGCATGTCCTTTGATGCTGGAACATGCCTTATTTGACAATAGGATGGTGGGACTTTACAATTCGCACTTTTTGAACCTCAATAAATTTAATTTAGGTTTTTCATATTTTGGGTTAAGAGATTCTAAAGGAAACACCAGATGTCAATAATAAATTCATTGATTGGGGGTTTTCTAAATTTCGAATTTGCGTGGGAATTTTCCAAGAGAGTAATTTCTAGAAAATAGGCAGGCTTCAATATTTTAAACGCTCTGGTAAATAAGGATCCAACCAATAAGAAGGTTTTGGGGAATTTCCACTCAAAAAGTCTATCAATTTTCAAGACACAAGCAAGTCAGTTTTTAAGTCAGTAGAAATTACACTTTACTTCAAATTAAAATTAGCCACAATAAAATGAAAAGGGGGCGATAGGTGTTAGTCAACCTCCAGAAAGCGGCGATGGGACACAAAGGGTTGGGAACCACTGAATTAGACGAATCAGTGGAAAAATCCCATAGTTTTGAAAATGGTCTTAAACGCTTCGCTTAGACTTGGGGTAATGTGTGTCAAAAGTCCCCGAGGGTGGGGTTGGGCTCGAGGAGAGGTGGGGGGTTTTAAAGTTCACTTTTTTCAGTTTTTCGCTTATAACTCGAAAACGATACATATTTTGTAAATAACCGTCCTATAGCAAAGTAAAGAGGACAAAATTTAGCGTCGATTTAAAATAGAAAATGCAAAATTGGTCCAGTAGTTTGATTTTTTATGGGGATCCAAAAAACAGACCCCCCCTCCCCCCAGGATCACTTTTGAATATCCCAAAAACTGGCACTTTTTTCGATTTTTTTCCAATTTTTACCATGAAGGAGCACGTTTTCAACAAAGACCAATCTATACATTTTCAAACTAGATCAAATTTGGTACAATTCAAACAAAGTTTCATCTTAATTAGATAAATGGAAATCCATGCCGCAATGAGGTTGAAGTTTTGAAAAACTGCAGTTTTTCCTTCATAAAATGAAAACCACTCATCCTGGAAACTTGATTCCTATCTCATTCTCTAGTAAATTTTATTGACCTGAACGCATTTTTGACCACTTTTTGTTAAAACTCTAGATTATAGATATTCAGTATTTTCCATGACACTTTTGAAGATTTTGTGCGGAAAATGCTGGATATCTATAAATCTAAGAGTTTTAACAAAAAAGTGGTCCAAGTCAACAAAATCTCCTAGAGAATGAGATAGGAATGAGGATGAGTGGTTTCCATTTTATGAAGGAAAAACTGCAGTTTTTTTTCAAAAAATTAGAATATTTCAAAACTTCAACCTCATTGTGGCATGGCTTACCATAATCCAATAAGATGAAACTTTGTTTGTATTGTACCAAATTTAATCTAGTTTAAAAATGTCTAGAGTGGTCTTTTTCGAAAACGTGCTCTTTCATGGTCAAAATGGGAAAAAATCGAAAAAAGTGCGAGTTTCTGGGATATTTAAAAGTGATCCGAGGGAGCTGTTTTTTGTATCCCCATAAAAAATCGAACTACTGGACCAATTTTGTATTTCTTTTTTTAATCGAAAATTGAAAAAAGTGCGAGTTTCTGGGATATTTAAAAGTGATCCGAGGGAGCTGTTTTTTGTATCCCCATAAAAAATCAAACTACTGGACCAATTTTGTATTTCTTTTTTTAATTGATGCGACATTTTGTCCTTTTTAATTTACTATAGGACGGTTATATACAAAATATGGACCGTTTTCGAGTTACAAGCGAAAAACTGAAAAAAGAGAACTTTAACCCCACCCTGAGGGACTTTTAACACACATTAACCCAAGTCTAAGGTAAGCCTTAAGACCATTTCCAAAAATCTGGGATATTTTTTCCACCGATTGGCTTTATTTTGCCTAATTTGACTGGGCTATATGCTCCGATATTATTTTGTTTAAAATAAATATGAAATGTGTGATGAAGGATTTCTTGTACAAATTAAATATGATATCGTGTTAATTGAGAGTAGGTATAATTTTAGGTGTGGTGGGCCGTTTGAGTTGCCTAGCTGTGAGCTTTTTGTTCAGACCCCCCAGAGAGAGAGAGAGATTGGGATCTCCTCAACCGATTCATTTCACATTAAGTGTTTTACTTTTTTGCAATTGTTCTACTATACATTGATCTTTGTTTGAATTGAATTTACAAAAAAAAAAAAGATAATGGTAGATCAAAGTGGAAAAGATTCGTCTCTATAGAGATGCGCTTATGTGAAATCCTGAATTAATTCATTTCAAATGAAAACATCGGTTTTTTTAAGAAAAATTGTTGACACGAATAAGCCTTCATTTTTCAATAATTACTTTCAAATTTATATTGATAGAATATAATGTGAAGTATTGCGATCGCCTGCCTGGTCCTGGCACTTTGAGAGCTTGTATCTCAGAGATGAAAAAAGTTAATTTCATTTTGTGACATCGAAGTGGAAGGATTCGATGCCTTTAAAAGTTTGAACCCGGATTTAGGATCAGATATTGTGGTACCCAAAGGCCAAAAAGTGACCAAAAATACGAAATTTGCCCCCCCCCCTCCCCCCACCCTCTCTTTTGGTCACTATCAATTTGACATAGTAACTCATTTTTATGAGGTCGTATAGAGGGCATGTGGGAAATTTCGTTTTCTATTAAAGGGTCTAAGACTAGTTCTATTTTTTGGAACCCCCCTCCAATTTTGGCCCCCGAAAAAAATAATAACTCTTTTTTATTATAGGTTCATTTTATGGTAGGTATATTTAATTTATCTTGTTTTTTTTTTTTTTTTTTAGTTTGAAAATCTCATAAATTTAATTTTTAGCCCCCCCCCCCTCCCGCCCTTTAATTTCGGGTTCGATTTCAACCAAAATCTTAATCTCAATGCAGCAAAACTAAATTTCGTTTTGATATCCACTCGAGTTTTTTTAGTTATAGAGCATCCACAAAAATTTGGCAACGTATCCGTACTAACAAACATTTTGACAAAACAGTTAATATCTCGAAAAATATAATTTTTTCGATGTTCACTTATTAGGCTTTTTGTAGAATAAAATGCCATGGTATCGCCTAATCTTTTTTAATCAAAATAGTTTCAGCCGTTTTTGGGATATTTTAAAAAAACGAAGCAAAAAAAAAACACTATTGTTATAAAGTTAATATAATTTTTGTTGAGCTTTATGTTTAAAGAAACTTAATTTTTTAAATAGAAGAATACACTATCTACTTTTTAGAATGTCATTTAATTAGTGTAGATTAAAGAGATCGAGAACACAAACATCTGAAAAATATTTCCTTGAATTAAGAAATTAATCTAATCGTCGAAAAAACGTAGCCAGCCAGCATAGATAGCAAACAGCAGCTTCACTGAATAAGCTTTATTTACTTCTTTTTGAAGTGAAACTTCTTTAGCGACGTATCTGTTGGAATTTTTTTGTTACAATAAAGGGGAAATGACCTAATAGAGGGGAAATAAAAGACAAGCCTTGATTTTAAAATAATAATTTAAATTTTCCTAATTATAATAAATTTTATTTATCATAAACAATTAGCGGGTTTTAAAAGTATAATTTAAATTTCCTTATTTTAATAAATTTTATTTGTCATGGGCTATTAGTGGGTTTTAAAATTAAAGTTTCACTTCCCATGTGAGCTTATCTGGATGAGGCTCACACATTTTTACTTTGCCATACAGGGTATGGTCAAGTATTGTAATCGTACATGAACAAAGTGTTTTTTTTGCTTCTTTTTTTCGAAATATCTCAAAAACGGCTGAAACTATTTTGATTAAAAAAATTGAGCGAAACCATGGCATTTCGCTCTACAAAAAAGCTCTAATAAGTGAACATCGAAAAAATTATATTTTTCGAGATAATTGTTTTGTCAAAATGTCTGTTAGTCTGGTTGTCTGTAAGTTACAAAATTTTTGTGTACGAGCTAGCTCAAAAACTAGTGTGAATATGGAAACCAAATTTCACACGCAGTTTTGGTCCATTGATTTTTCGTTTATTGGGCCACGCAGGTGGGGCCTCCACTAACAAGAAATATTTACATAGTCGGGTGAATTTAATTATAGGAGTATTTACATAATTATAGGAATATTTACATAATATATTAAAAAAAAAAAATTTGTTTATACAATTTCTAGCACATGGGGATTTCGCTATAAGTTCTCCTGTTGTAGCTATAAAAATTCATCAAAGAACCCCTCATCGCCCTGAAGGTCATATCGCATAAAGTTCTCTGGGAAATTCCCAGGGCGACAAGGGGAGGCACCGCTTTATGCCACCACACTCCCTTCCACGAGAGTGTGATGGCTTCAACTCTCACAGAACACAAGCCCACCCCAAGCCTTGCTGCAATGTTGCTCATCAGACTCATTAAGAGCTGATTAGATTTTGGTGCATATCGACCCAAAATTAAGGGGGGTGGAGGGGGGGTTTTAAATTAATAATCTAGGGAATCTAGGCCATTTGAGCAAACTCAACCAAATTTTGTATACATAATCAGTGCGCCCACAGAAGTCGAAAAATGTAAAAACTAACCGCCTCAAAATGGAGAGGGGTGTAGGTTCAGAATATGAAAATATTGGCCCTTGTACCAAACTCAACCAAATTTTGTATACATAATCAGTGGGCCCACAGTAATCTAATAATGCAAAAACTAACCGTCCAAAATCGGGGGGGGGGGGGGTCAAAAAATGAAAATCTTGACCATTTACCAAACTCAACCAAATTTTATATACATCATCAGTGGGCCCACTAGAAGTCGAAAAATGTAAAAACTATCCCCCCCCTCCCTACATGATTATAAATAATTTTATTAAATATTAAATATAAAGAGAGGGGCCAGGTTGTATGGTAAAGTCAAGTGGATGATGTCAGTCGTTTTTTTTTTTTTTTTTGAATTAGTACTATAAAATAATCAACCAAGATTATCTTCTATAGTTCCCATTTACAAATTAACTTAATCTTATGATACTATTTTCAAATATTTTTTTATCACAAAGAGGTGTGTTTGTTTTTGGCTTGTCGCACGTTTTTTCGTGTAGGTAAAATCTCGATCTGTTTTACATAACGCAGTCAGTGATCAAGGTCCCTCCCTACTACTACAAAACCCAACGAGAGAGACCTGTCACTCGAAACCAATGGCGATGAAACAAACCTGAAATTGAATATTGAATTAATTAATTTAAACATTTTTTTTTCTGTCTAGTTTTATTACAGAGCAAGCAAAAAATATCAAAATCAATTTTGTTCAATTTCATATTATATAAAATAAATTTGTTAGCAATCAACTAGTTAAATAACAATTATTATCATGATAATCCAGTCAAAATAGACAAAAAAAAATGCTAAGCTTACAATAATTCGATTCACATAGAGCTGAAAATTGGTGCAGGTCTTAAATACACTATTATAAATAAAATATCAAAAATCCCCATCCTCCCCGACCGCTGCAAAAAAAAATTGTCAAAGGTCAAAAATATCGGTTTTTCGCATTTTTCTCGAAAACGGTAAGTGTTATCGTAAAAAATAATTTTTAAGAAAAAAATAAAAACCGACTTCAAAAAATTAAATGCAACAAACAAAATACACTAAAAGGTATAAAACAATTATTATCTTATTTAGTTACAACTAAACGACGAAATATTAACATGAAATTACTTTTTGAAGTCGGTGCCAAACTAACTATACCTATAAGCGAGCATACCCTCCAAAAGTACTAAGTAAGATCCGTCGAGTGCGATTCATAAAAGGTATATGTTTGGCACCAACTTCAAAAAGTAATTTCATGTTAATATTTCGTCGTTTAGTTGTAACTAAATAAGATAATAATTATTTTATACCTTTTAGTGTATTTTATTTGTTGCATTTAAATTTTTGAAGTCGGTTTTTATTTTTTTCTTAAAATTTATTTTTATTTTTCTCTTTTTAGTGATGTTATTAATAGCTGATCATATCATCAGAACTTGACCAAATTAATATGACACCATCCCTAAGACACCCCTTTCGGATAAAAAAAGAACCATCGAAATCGGTTCATAAACAAAGAGGTTAGGTCTAACACAAACCTAATAAAAAAGGTCTAATACCTATGAAAAAAATACGAAAAAAAATGGGACCAATCGGAAGCTAGACTGGACCCAATGCAAAAAAATTTTCAAAAATCGGTTGAGAATTGGCGGAGATATGAGGTAACATAGGCACAAAAAATTCAGTCGAATAGAGAACCTCCTCCTTTTTTGAAGTCGGTTAAAAATGAATCAGACAAAAGTTGTGGATCATACAATTCTCTACAAAAATTGTTTTTCTACTTTTTTTCTACGAATCACCATTCTTGAGATATCGCGATTCCAAAAGTTAGAGTCGCCGTACTCTCAGTAATTAGCGAAAACTGCAATTTATTGGAAAATAATCGCAGTTCCAGCATTTTCCATCACTCTTTTGGGGATTCGGATCATATCCTATCCGGAAAATGGGAAATATCTATAAATCTAAGAGTTTTAACAATAAAGTGATCCAAGTAAACGTTCAAGTCAACAAAATTTCCTAGAGAATGAGATAGGAATCAAGTTTCTAGGATGAGTGGTTTTCATTTTATGAAGGAAAAACTCTGATTTTTTGCAAAATCGAAATGACGTCACTTCTGGCTGTCTTTCTGGCTAACTTGCTTGATTTAAAAGATAGAACAAGATCTATTTTTCGGCTTGGTCCTGGGATGCTTTTGAGTGGGAGCAACCAGACAAAAAATTATTAAAACAAGCCTCGTTTGGAGCGGTCTTAACTTGAAAAAACTATGCACACTTATTTGAACCTTCTAAATTGTTGCCCAACTGAAACACGAACTTAAAAATTTTACTTATTACAAGAGGTTTTTTTTAATTTATAAGTATTATTTGGATGAAATTCCCGGGTTTGGAGGTTTTGGTGTTGACAATTCCACGGTCTCATCTTCGGCTAAGTTGTTTTTAATGGGTTTTTTGGTAATTGAAATGATTATTCACAGGTGGTTGTTTGAATAAAAATTCATAATTATATTTTTATTCAATTTCCTTTTAATAATTAATTGGTTTTTAAATTTTAAATCCCACTAATAGATCATATACTATATATATTTATCTAGATTAATTTGCCACAACGCTGACGTAATGCTGACCGTCAGGGAGCGCTGATGCCGTCTTTGCGGCAAATTTGAAATATAATTGTAATTGAAACTCGAATTTTGGAATGAAAGACTCCAATTGATTTTAAATTAAGAAACATTAAATTTATTGATAATTATTCCCCCCCCTCACCACTCAAAAATTAAATATTCAATTCGCTTTTCTTTGCGCACAGAAAAGAAATTAATCACATCTTATTTGATTTATATTTTATATATTATTTGTTTATTTTTTTAAAATTTGCCACTTTTTTATAATTTATTAAAAATCTAAATTTTGTTATTCTTATTTTTTGATTTTTACAAAATTGAACGACTTAAGACACGCATGCCCGAGTTTCTCATGGCAATACTGGAGGGAGCAGCCTGTCATACAAACAACACCTGATTGATCTCTTTTAAATATTTGGAGCCTTATATCGATTATCGATCCCAAATTTAAAAAAAAAATGATATAATATAATTCTCCTCCTCACACGATCCCACTTATTTAAATAAATCTACATATTTCCACACAAAAAATATCACAATGCTGTAGATTTTAGAAAAAAAATACTACCAGATTCATATCTAGAGCCTCATTTCTGTAGCTGTGTCAGGACAAAAATGAGGTGAAACTTTTAAGAGACTATGTATTTTCGGGAGTTTACAGGTATACATTTGGAGTGTGGTTTTTTAAGAGGAATAAAATTTTTGGACCGAGACGCTGCCCGCCAGGGCACCAGCCCGGAGGGGCGTGCCGAAGGCACGCACGAAAAGCTCGTTACAAATATTATTATATATTAGAATTTTCCAATTTAATTAATTAAAGGTATTTTTCTATAAAATAATTTATTAGAATATCAATTTCATTCTCTTAAAAAATCCGACAATTCGAAGGATCGTGACTCCTTCTTCAGGAGTTAAAAGGGTCAACAAAAGTACCTCGTGTATATTATATTATTTTTAATTGCAATTACATTCAAAACTTTGTGGCCAGTTATAGGTCTTGATGATGGCCATAGCGGGTGTAAACGTTGGTAAAAATATAAATTAAGTTTCATTTCAATTTTATTTTATTTTGACTGCGATTAAAAATCGACCTTTTTACCTGAATTTAAAATTAAAAATAATATTAATATAAAAAAATACCGAGCATCGCTCGGTGTTCCAGGTATTTTAATTTAAGGTAGTAGTTTTATTGAAATAATGCAAAAGTTAAAATAATAAAGGATAATAAGATACTAGTTACTACAGCTGCTGGTTCAAAAGTGAAAGCGCTTTTTAAATTCCCCCAAGCTCATTATAACATTGATGGGAAATTTCGATTCGTTCGTTGATCGGATGAATTAAAAAAAAACTACAGGCAAATATCATCTTAACAATCAATAAATTTGTACGTGCTTTTAAAGTTCACTTTCAATTCTTAAATGAAAATAAAGGGATTGAGAAGATTAAGAATTAAACTTTCTCAAATGTAATTGCGTTATTATTAATACAAACTTGCTGGCTTAATGAAGATGATTTTAAATGAAATAATGATTTTAAAAAGTTTTAAATCATATTACTTTTAAAAGAATACTGATCTGCGATATACTTATTCTTTTATATTATATATAGATTTTACTTTATCCAATGCGAAGCATGGGTAAAGTATTGTAATCGCTCTCGCGCCAAGCGAGACTTCAAAGGGTCCTCAGGTAAAGACTACGGAACCCATGGACTCAATTAAGGTCACAAATTGTAGTATTCAATTAGGTTGAATTTTAGCACGTGACGATTTTGCCAAAAATTACCAGGGATCTCGTCGAGAGGCCAAAAAGTGCCATTTTTTGGAAGTGCGTGGGGATGTATGTATGTATGTATGTATGTATGTTATCGTTTTTTCGTCCACGATTTTTTCCACACCGTTGCACCGATTGAAATGAAATTGAAAACCTACCATTAGTTTAACAAAATGAAGCGCTGATTAGTTTTTGGTACATATCGGCCCACAAACATTAGTACTTTATTTCAGTACCTTTTTAGTTTTTTCTAAATGTCTTGAAAATGACTTAACCAATTTTGATGAAATTTAAAATCCTAATTAAGTACCTTGGGGACAACTAAAAAGGTTAAATAAAGTTTTTAGTAAAAGTATATTTTAAAGTACTTTACTCTAGAGTAAGATTGTACTTTTTTTTAAATTCCTTATTTTACCGAAATTTAAAAAAAAATTTAAAATTTATTCATTTGATTGGTAATATAGCTCATTTAAACTTGTTTAAGTAAGAATGGTTAGGCTTCTCGCTGTGAAATGATAAAAATTTGGGAGGAAATTTTATAAGTAACAATAGCAACTGCGTTGTTTTTTTATCCGTTACCTTTGCTGAAGACATGGAGGTATCGAGGTAAAATCAAAAATAGTGATTGATTCTGATCTAATACTTGAGGAATAACCATTCTATATTGGATTTTTGACGTTTCGGTTTTTATTGGTAACCATTGCTGAAGACATGGAGGAATCGAGTTAAAATCAAAAATAGTGATCGATTTTTTAATGCAATCGAATGCAAGAAGGGGTGCACCAGTAAAGGTGTAGCCCCTATGGATCTCGAAAGACCCTTGCATTACCGAAGAGAAGGGAAAGTTGATTAAGTGAGAGGGTGTAGACGTAGGTGTCTATGCACCCTGGTTTTGAAGGTTTGAAGATCATAGGTGCTGGGAAAGATAGAGGCTGGGAGAGAGTTCCAGTTCCTTGAAGTCATGGGGATATATGTATTCGCGAATGAAGTGGTCCGGCACTTTTCCAATTTGACCGCAAAAGAGTGTTGGGAGTCGGCAAAACGTGTGCTGCGTGCAAAGTATGCTTTGGGGGGAATTATTGATTTTATCTCATCAGAGCATCTGCCGTGATAGTATCTATAGAAAAGGGAAAGGGCAGAGACATCTCTTCGATGAGCCAACGAGTCGAGGGAGTCGGTGAGGGTAGAATCGTCAATTAGCCTGACGGCTCGTTTCTGAATTGCATCAAGGGTAGCAAGAGAATATTTTGAGGCTCCTCTCCACAGATGAGAGCAGTATTCGAGATAGGGGCGGATTTGGGCCTTGTAGATGGTGAGAAGTTGTGGGGGTTTGTAAAATCGCTTGGACCTGAATAAGAAGCCAATCTTCCTTGCTGCAGATTTCGCCACAGAGGAGATGTGTTCATTCCAAGACAGGTCAGATGCGACAGAGACGCCCAACATGGATAGGCTGTCACACATTTTCAGGGTATTCGAATCGAAGTGAATATCAGGGAAATCTCTATTTTCGCGCCTAGAAATTAGACAACATTGAGTCTTATTTGAATTAAAGTTAACTAAATTTTGAGAGCCCCATTTATTCAGTTTGTCTAGGTCGAGAGTAATTGAGGAGGCAATATTGATTCGATTATTCGGGAGAGAGGGTTTGCCGTGTAGAGTGCTATCGTCGGCGTAACAATGAGTGGGGTTTGCCGTTTGATCAATAAGGTCGTTTATATAAATAAGGAAGAGTGTGGAGGAGATTACAGAGCCTTGGGGAACACCAGAGTTTGTGGAGAACGATTCAGATGATGTTCCATCCACCACAACTTTTATACTTCGGTTTGTCAGAAAGCTTTTCTATCCATTTGCGAAGTGTTGGTGTGAATCCAAAGGCTGGCAGTGTTTGTGCAAGAGACTTCTCATCTAATACTTGAGGAATAACAATCCTACATTAGGTTTTTGACGTTTTGATTATTATTGGTAACCATTGCTGAAGACATGGAGGAAACGGCTTAAAATCAAAAATAACGATCGATTCTTATCTCAATACTAGCAGGAATAACCTTATTGCATTCCATTTTTGATGTTTTGACTATTAATGGCAACCTCTACTGATAACGTGGAAGAATCGACTTAAAATCAAAAAGACTAAATTCATTTATGGCAAACAACTCAAGCGTCAAAAACCTAATGTAGAATTGTTATTCCTCAAGTATTAGATGAGAATCGATCACTATTTTTGATTTTAACTCGATTCCTCCATGTCTTCAGCAATGGTTACCAATAAAAACCGAAACGTCAAAATTCAATGTAGAATGGTTATTCCTCGACTATTAAATGAGAATCGATCATTATTTTTTACTTAAAGTCAACATGAACTGCAAATAGCAAGTGATATCTGATTAATAATAAAGGAATAAACATATTAATATTTCAAATGAATTTGGATAAAGTTTAGCAACGATCCGTTGCAGTTTATTTATCTTGAGACAGTCTTATAACTCAAAAACAGTGCATTATATGGAAAAAAGTTATTATATTCCTTAACATATATCTTTAATCTACAAAAAAAAAAACTGAACAACTTTCATAAGAACTATTTTTTTATTCGACATCAAATAAACAAAATATTAAATCAATTAGATCTCAGAAAAAAATCCTAATAATTATTTTTAACAATTATTTAACTTAATTATCAAATAATAATGATTAAATAATTAATTATTAAATCGAAAAGTCACAACAATGAAAATAAGTGTTTATAATGATCTCAAACTCATTATACACAGATTTAAGACATTATTTTCACGTAATTGAACTACTTAAATTCTTGAGTTTAAAAAAGTTTATTTCTCGTGGCAATTCAGTAGATAGTTATATCAAACATAACGCCCCGGTACATGACCCCCCCCCCCCCAAAAAAAAAAATGAAAGTCTTGGACCGCCCCTGATATAGATAAATACTGTATTATTATTTTAGAAACTTTTATATTAAATATGTATTGAAAATTTTATATTACTTTAGTAGTAAAATTTTCATTTTCTTTCAAATTTAATATTTCTTTAACATTTACAGAGAAAATACTATAATGTTTTTCTTTAAATGGAGTTTAATGGTGGGAACCTATAATAATAATACACTCGGGAGCAGCTAAATCGACTCAACCTCTAAGCGCGCATACAAAGTCGTTTTTCTTTTAAATGGCCAAGCCGATATTTATAAAATAAATATATCTTTAAAGCTTATTTATTTAGCTTTATATTGATATCAATTTCAAGCAAATCGGCTCATTACTTTTTAAATTATGTGATCTGAATGACAATGAAAGGAAAAAAGGGTGTAAAGGAAAGGAAAAGTAGGGATGTTCAAAATTAAAATAAAATTGACATTTTAAACATAACAAAGAAAATTTATTTTCTTAATAATTTGTGTTGCCCCCTCTAGCTTTTATAACAGCCCGCATGCGATCCTGCATCGACCTGATGAGTTTTTTTATAAAATCTTGAGGGATGCCTTCCCATTCATCTAACAAAGCTGTCTTAAGCTCATCAATGGTCGAAGGTACCGAATTTCTGGCTCGAACCCTTTGTTTGAGGTGGTCCCACATATGTTCGATGGGATTCATGTCTGGGCTTAGCGCTGGCCACTCTATGGTGTGGATAGCGACTTCGGTCATGTATTGCCGAGTGACCATCGCAGTGTGGCACCGGGCATTATCATGCATCAGTAAAAAATTTTCCCCAATAAATCCTTTATAAGGAACAACATGATGCAGAAGAATGTCAGCAATGTAACGGTCAGCTGTTAGACCCCCTCCCCGGCCTCCACCAGGCACAAAAACAATATCTGTTTTTCCCTCCAGAGAAATGCCACCCCAAATCATGCAGGAACCACCACCATGTGACACTGTTTGAGAGAAACAGCATTGAGAAAATCGCTCTCCCTGACGCCTGTAGACCCGACTTCTCCTGTCACTTCCATGAATGCACACTCTACACTCATCTGTGAAAAGGACAGCCCGCCATTGGTCGATACTCCAATTGAGATGCTCTCGAGCAAATTGAAGTCGAGCTTGACGGTGACGTGAGGTTAATTTTGGCCCAGAGGCAGGTCTTCTGCAAGTGAGGTTGGCTTCCTTCAAGCGTCTTCTGACTGTCCACCGACTGACAGCCAGACCTCGAACTTCTCTCAGCTGCTGCTGGACATCGACACCAGTGAGGTGGCGGTTTCGGAGAGACGTCGTGACAATAAAACGGTCATCCCTCTCAGACGTGCACCGGTGGCGGCGGGTATTCGGTCTCCGAGTGAAGGCACCAGTCTCCTGAAACCTTCTGTAGACCCTTGAGACAGTAGACTGACTTAAGTTCAATTGACGAGCAACTTCTCTTTGGCTAAGGCTCTGTTCCAACAGAGCAACAACTTGAGCGGCAACTTCTGGCTTAGTATCCATGATTTTCTAAAAACAATTGTGTCAATTTGCGTAGATGTGTTCAGGTCAATTGCTGAAAATCGATTAATAAGAATAATTGGTTACATTGGTTTTTATAAGGAAATTGTAACTAACAAGTAGCGGCAGCTAGGAACAGCAATTTTTCCAGTTCAGCCATTCAGATCACATAATTTAAAAAGTAATGAGCAGATTTGCTTGAAATTGATATCAATATAAAGATAAATAAATAAGCTTTAAAGATATATTTATTTTATAAATATCGGCTTGGCCATTTAAAAGAAAACAACTTTGTATGCGCGCTTAGAGGTTGAGTCGATTTAGCTGCTCCCGAGTGTAGTTTATCAGCTATATTAAACAAACTAAATATATAAAACTAATAATTTACAGGAATGAAGTATTTTAAAATGAAACTTAATATAAACTTTAATGGGGTACTCGAGGTATACAACTAAATGAAATATTAAATTAGTCCATATAATAATTTTCATTTTCAAGATATCTATTTAGAAAAAACTAAATCCTTAGTACACAAAAAGTACTTTTTATGCACCGATGTCTACCAAAAATTAATCAGTGCTTCATTTTGTTAAAAAAACGGTCTTAATTTAATTTTTATAATTTGAATGGTGTGTGAAAAAATCGTTGACGAAAAAACTAGATTCATCTACAGAATGGTTTAAACCAGGGGTGTCCAACCCGCGACCCAGCGCTAAGTTGAATGCAGCCCAACACAAAATAGCAAACTTCTTAAAAACTTTGAAATTTGTTGATATATATTAACTAATTAATTCATTCTAATTAGGTTGCCATGGCAATAACAATGTATTTATTATTATTGATATAGAAAATAAACAAACATGTTCTTCGTTCTAACTAATAAATAGGCGAGGGGTGAACCGCGACCTAATATAGTCTACACCTACTTCCACATTCATTTCCAAGTAAAAGACAAGAAGGGGCATTATCTAACGAATTCCAAAATAATTCCACATAATTCCAAAGACGGTGTACACCTAATTACAATCGCGGTTCACTCTCTTATATAGGTATGTACTTCATAATTTATTTATTATATATTGAATATTAAAATTTACATCATTTTTATAATACTTTTCTTTAAAAAATGCCACAAAATGCAGATAATATACCTACACATAAACCATAAAGGGTCTTTTAAAAAAAACCCAATTTATTTGTGTGTTTCCGAATTTAAATTCAGTACCTGGAGGCACCGAGCGATGCTCTATAACTTCTTCCTTCAGTTAAAACCTTTATTTTAATATTATTTTTAATTTAAAATTCTGATAAAAAGGACGATTTTTATTTGAGAGCCGTTTTCAAATTAAAAAAATACAAATATATAGTATTCGCCCACTGTACCTCCACCCCGCTTGACCCCACCCCCGAAACCTCGCCCTACCCCCGGATCCCCCACCACTACACCCCACCTCCTGCACCTGTTTTGATTCAACCATATGATTCATTTTTATTCATCCAATTGTTAATAAATAAAACCTATCAAAATGTGTTGTTTTTTCAGAAAATTGAGACCTGCTTATGCGAAATATATTTTTAAATAAATTCTTGATTATTTTTTATTCTATTAAATAAATAAAATTCTTTATAAAAACAATTATAAAACGTTTATTAATATTTCTAACGTTTATGGAGAACAAAATATGTTAAAATCCACAATCACAATACTTCTTCAAGGCCTTTTAGAACAATTAATTAAGGCAACCCATTGTCTGCCTGGGTACAAATGGAAAAGGGAAACCTTTTTTTAAACCCCAAAGAATGGGATTTGTCTACCTGAGAATAATTAATTTGATTACGAAAAAACCCATCAAAAACAATTTTGTCGAAGATGAGACCGTGACAAACCGAGAATTTCATCAAAATCGGTAGAGTCGTTTTCAAAATATAACCAAGATACAAATATATAAACAAACAAATATATATATGTAGAAATAAATATACAATTTTTGCTCGATTAATAAGAGTAGATATTCCACGAAGTTTAATCTTCACTTTCGCCAATAAATACAGAAATACATAAAATCACTGATCATACAATGCACGCCGTGCTTGTCTGTAACTTTTATCAATATTTTAACTATTACTTCTATATTATTTAGAAGAGTTGTAAGTAGTTTTAATTGTTTAATTTATTCTTTCAGGACTTCAGTGAGTGTAGATTTAATTGAATATGAAAGATTTCAATTTGTTGATGGTAATGGATTCAAATTTATTTAAAAAATCATAAGATAAGTCATCTATAAAATCCGATAGAATAAGATATTTTTAATTATATGTCAGAAGGGTTGTCCCGAGAGGTGAAAACAACCCTTCTGACATATAATTAAAAATATCCCATTCTATCGGATTTTATAGATGACATTATCTTATGATTTTTTAAGTACATTTAATTGTTGAAATTTCGATGGTTGCTAATCTGGTAAATTAGTATTATTTATTATTTTTAATTCATCGTAAAGTTTCGCTCACCATTGGTAGACCATTCTCAGTAGTAAATGTAGTATTAGTTTCTGGAGATTACCTCACTATAAACATTGTTTTCAAACATATAGATACATTCATACATACTACATTCCTTTTTCTTTAATATATTGTTTTTTCTGTCTATTATTAGGTAATAATTAAAATCAAAGAATACGCTTTCTTGTTTATTAATATTTTTATATTTGTCCAAATCATTATTGTATATTATTTGCTATGTTTTTGATTAAAATCTATCTTTCGAATCAGTACATTTTATATGCGACCCAAAACAATTTGTTTCCTTAAAATGTGGCCCAAGGATGATACAAGTTTGTAAATTACTATTATTTATTATTTGTAATTCATCGTAAAGTTTCGCTTACTATAGACAGACCATTTCAGTAGAAAATGTAGTATTAGTTTCTGGAGATTACGTCAAAATAAACATCTCATTTTTCATTTGATTTCAAAGATATACATTCCTTTTTCGTTTAGTTGAATATAATATCTTGTTTTTTCTGTCTATTATTAGGTAATAATTAAATAATACGCTTGCTTGTTTATTATTATTTTTTTTATCTTTTGTTTACTTTGAAATGTAGTATGGTTTCCACATATGACATTAGACATTCTATGATATCATTATTGTACATTATTTTTGCTATGTTTTTTTGTGATTAAAAACTATCGTTAGAATCAGTATAGTTTATGTGCGGCCTTCATATGTGGCCCAAGGATGCCAAAAGGTTGGACACCCCTGGTTTAAACGAAAAATCATTCTTTTTTTTCTAATGATATTGATGTGAGAAGGAGATACACCAGAAGGTGCATCCCCTAAAGGCCTGTATGGACCCCTCCATCGTGAAAAGAACAGAGTAGAAGGAAAGAAGCCGGGATCACGAGCCAAATCTCAGAAAGTTAGATACAATCTAATATCCAATTTACTAAGTTTTTAGGGGCTTTGATTAGGTTAAATTTATCTCCCACTTAATTTTTTTCCAGACCCTATACTTACAGAAAAAATGGGTATAGCCGAATCGAATCCGAGACCTCCGGTTTGCCAGCCACTCATCCTGACCATTACACCAGGGTGGCCGATTTTTTGGACTCTGGACATGATCTAGAGTTATTTATATTAAAATTATCAGTTTCTGAAATTCGACTTAAATGAATAATACAATTTTTGACTTTGGTCGAGACCATGGGGTCTATTGCTTTTTACTTTCAGACTATTTGAAGTTATCCTTGCCGAATGACCGAAAACAATACTTAATATCCCATAGAGTAGCTATGTTAAGTTATGAATCTTATTATATTAAACGAGCAATTCTTGTATATATATAATCGGTTTCTCGAAAACGCCTCTAACGATTTGGATGAAATTCACGGGTTAGGAGGTTTTTGGGTTGACAATTCGATCTGTCACGGTCTCATCTTCGGCTAAGTTGATTTTTGTTAATTGAAATTAATTATTAACAGGTGGTTGTCTCGCTATAAATGTATAATTACATTTTTATTCAATTTCCTTTTAATAATTAATTGGTTTTTTAATTTTATATCCCACAAAAATATCAATACAAATTTTATTATATATTAGAATTTGCCAATTTGATTAATTATTGGAGGTATTTTTTATTGAATATTAAATTATTAAAAATAATATTAATTTGATTATTTATGTGTTTCGATTAAATTAATAAGTTGTTGTAGGGAAATAAGGACAATAGCTTATACAAGTATTTTTTATTTTATGACAACGTTTCGTCAACTTTGTTGACTTCTTCAGGGCTCAAACAGATTAATTTCTTTGCATATTTGTCAATTTATAAATATTCATTCTTGGATCCCGGAGGTCTCGGGTTCGATTCCCGGCTATACCCAGACATTTTTTCTGTAAGTATAGGGTCTGGTAATAAAAATTAAGTGGGAGATAAATTTAACCTAATTTATCGCGCGGAGAATTTACCACTGCTCGAAGCCCCTAAAACCTTAGTAAATTGGATATTGGATTGTATCTAAGTTTCTGAGATTGGCTCGTGATCCCGGCTTCTTTCCTTCTACTCTATTCTTTTCACGATATAGGGGCCAGCCCATACAGGCCTTTAGGGGATGCACCTTCTGGTGTATCTCCTTCTCACATCAATATCATTAAAAAAAAAAAAAAGATTGAAAATATTTCCTATTTAAAGTGAAGAAGTCAACAAAGTTGACGAAACGTTGGCATAAAATAAAAATACTTGAATAAGCTATTGTCCTTATTTCCCTACAACAACTTAATAATAATATTAATATATCACTTTGAACTAAAGCAAAATTACCGAGCAACGCTCGGTGTTCCAGATACTAAAGTAAAAACAAGATTTCTATTACTATATAGGTATAGGAACCCAGTTTTTATTATTTGTGTATGGGATGGAATTTTTTTTAAAGTAGTGAATAACAACATTTCATTTGAACTTATTTATATTCATCCAATATTTTAAGAAATGTTGTAATATATTTTATTTTAAGATTAAGTTAAACAGGGTAGTAGCTGGTCCAGGTGTGAAGATCTGAGCCTCGGATATGCCTCTATAGGACAATAGGAATTGCCTCCCACACCTGAAAAGTCTTTTCGTAGAGGTTGTAGCCACTTGCATAATCACGGATAATCGCTCGCCTACCTATTATATATAAACCAGCACGAAAATTAATAGTAGAAATCAAATTCACCTCTTATCTTGATGCATTTAATTTGTTTCTCTTAATCAGAATTAAAAGATATTTATTTATTTTTTTTTTTTTTTTTGAAAAGTCAAATTTTTTAAACCAATAAATTATTGGAATCCAAAATAAGACTGATAGATAAAAATGAATTTGAATAAAAAGAAATATCATGAATCATTTTAATTGGAAAATAAAAAGGTTAAACATATTCTATGTAATTTACTTTTTGATACGCTTTAAAAATTAAACTCTTTTTAACCGACTTCAAAAAAAGGAGGAGGTTCTCTATTCGACTGAATTTTTTTTTTTTTTTTTTTCCTATGTTACCTCATATCTCCGCCAATTGTGAACCGATTTTGAAAAAAAAATTTGCATTGGGTCCAGTCTACGTTCCGATTGGTCCCATTTTTTCGTAGGTATTAGACCTTTTTTGTTAGGTTTGTTCAGGACTAACTTCTTTGTTTATGAACCGATTTCGATGATTCTTTTTTTATTGGAAAGGGGGTATCTTAGAGATGGTGCAATATTAATTTGGTCAAGTTCTGATTTTAGGTTCACTATTAATAACATCACTAAAAAGAGAAAAATAAAAAATTTTAAGAAAAAAATAAAACCGACTTCAAAAAAATTAAATGCAACAAAAAAATACACTAAAAGGTATAAAATAATTATTATCTTATTTAGTTACAACTAAACGACGAAATATTAACATGAAATTACTTTTTGAAGTCGGTGCCAAACATATACCTTTTATGAATCGCACTCGACGGATCTTACTTAGTACGTTTGACGGGTACGCTCGCTTATAGGTATAGTTTGTTTGGTACCGACTTCAAAAAGTAATTTCATGTTAATATTTCTTCGTTTAGTTGTAACTAAATAAGATAATAATTATTTTATACCTTTTAGTGTATTTTATTTGTTGCATTTAATTTTTTTGAAGTCGATTTTAATTTTTTCTTAAATTTTTTAGCTATGTCTGATGGGTTTGTAGGAAAATGAATCTAAAAGGGAATTGGACAATTTAAATAAAAAAACAGATACATTTATAATTTTCTCACTAATACATTAAAGAATAATTAACATATTAACGAGAATTGTTTTGATCGCGCTTTTTAAACAAGATATATATATCGCGAGACTACTGCTGGTTGAAGCTATTGGAGTCTGCTGAGTCTTAAGTCTGGACCAGAGAGAATGAAAAAGATATTATCCATTTAACTATAATCCAACATTTTGCTTTTAGCCAGCATGACACTTGGAAATAGTTAATAGCAAACACCTAACATACGTGTTAACAGATCTAGGGGCGCTAGACTGGGAGATTGAATATATAACATCTCAGATTTCAAATTCATTTGGTGATCAATCCAAGTGTCATGCGGGATAAACGCAAAATGACGTTGGATTATAGCTAAATGGATCATATCTTTTTCATTCTCTCTTGGTCCAGACTTAAGACTCAGCAGACTCCAATAGCTTCAACCAGCAGTAGTCTCGCGATATATATCTTGTTTAAAAAGCGCGATCAAAACAATTCTCGTCAATATGTTAATTATTCTTTAATATATCAGTGAGAAAATTATAAATTTATTTAACTTCATTATTTCAAGTTAGAAATATATAAATTCAGATACTATTTTCACTTAATATTTGACAAAAATCACCTGCATTCGATTCACGATCGAATCAAACACAGGAAACTTATGATTAAAAAAACAGAGTTTTTATTAAATGAGCCAGACGTTATTATTATTTCGACTTCCTCAGTGGCCCATCTTATGACTCTTTGTCAAAAGACAATTCCACTATATAACGAAACATCTTTGATCTTTTTTCATTATTTCTACAATACATTTTTGATTCAATTACTCAACAATCTTGAACTTTTTTCCCGTTTTAACAATTAAAAAAATCAAAAATCTATATATATATATATAGAATCGATATCTGGGTTTTTTGTTAATTGAAATAATTATTCACAGGTGGTTGTTTGAATAAAAATGTATAATTACATTTTTTTTTCAGTTTTCTTTAAATAAAATTAATTAGTTTTTTTTAATTTTAAATTCCACTAATAGATCATTACAAATATTATTATATATTAGAATTTCCTAAATTAATGAATTAAAAGTATTTTTCTATAAAATAATTTATTAGAATTTAACAATTTCATTCTTTTAAAAAATCCGACAATTCGAAGGATCGTACCTCCTTCTTCAGGATTTAAAAGGGTCAACGAAAGAACCTCCGTGTATATTAATATTATTATTTTACCATACAGGGTATGGTCAAGTATTGTATTCGTGCATGAAAAAAGTGTTTTTTTTTCCTTCTTTTTTCCGAAATATCTCAAAGACGGCTTAAACTATTTCGATTAAAAAAATTGAGCGAAACCATAGCATTTCGCTCTACAAAAAAGCTCTAAAAGTGAACATCAAAAAAATTATATTTTTCGAGATAATAATTGTTTTGTCAAAATGTCTGTTAGTTAGTTAGTCTGTGCGTTTCCAAATTTTGTGGACGAACTAGCTCAAAAACTAGTGTGAATATTGAAACCAAATTTCACAGGTTGTTTTGGTCCATTGAAATTAAGAGCTGATTAGATTTTGGTGCATATCGACCCAAAATTAAGGGGGGTGGAGGGGGTTTAAAATTAAAAATCTAGGCCATTTGACCAAACTCAACCAAATTTTGTATACATAATCAGTGGGACCCCAGAAGTCTAGAAATGCAAAAACTAACCGACCAAAATGGTGGGGGGGGGGGGATCAAAAAATGAAAAGCTTGGCCAGTTACCAAACTCAACCAAATTTTGTATAGATAATATCAGTGGGCCCCCAGGAGTCTAAAAATTCAAAAACTAACCCCCCCCCCCTCCCCTACATGATTATAAATAATTTTATTAAATATTAAATACAAGTGAGGGGCCAGGTTGTATGGTAAAGTCAAGTGGATGGCCACATCAGAACACGTCAGCTTACTAATAAAAATTTAGAACCGAAAAACAATTGGAATTGTTATGAGCTGCTGTGCCAAATAAAAGTAAAATTTCTACCTGACAAGACAACATGATAAGAATAAGTAACAATCCAAACAAAAATTATTTTTCTCACCTAAATTCCATACAAGGTATAAAAGAAAGTGAGTATATATAATATTTCAATTTATTTTATCAAAGGATTTAATCGGATTGAAAAAGATCCTTTTTCAAAAAATGTTTTAAATAACCCTAGCCAGGGAAGTAGTGAAGGGTATACGGCGGTATATCTATCTACTCTTATTAAACGAGCAAAAATTGTTTATATATATATATATATATGTATATTTGTATCTTGGTTCTATTTTGAAAACGGCTCTAACGATTTTGATGAAACCAACTCTATTAACAAGTTTTAAGGATGAGAAAGCGATCTGGCTAGGTCTGGACCTCGACAAATTTCATCTTAATTGATCTTTTCCTAATTAAATTAATTTTTTAGAGATGAAAATCTCAATAAAAAAGTTTGTTTACATTTTTTAAATGATCTTTTATTTTTAATTGGTTTTTTAATTTTAAAACCCACTAATAGGTTCTAGCAAATATTAATATATATATATATTAAAATTAAACAATTTAATTGATTATAAATTTGAGTATTAAATCCCACAAAGAGTTAATAAGAAATATGATTATATATTAGAATTTGGCAATTTAATTGATTATTATAAAACTCGATATTTTGTTATTTAATTAAAAAAAAAATTATACGGAATTTATTTATATACCTATATATACATAATCTGTGGGTCACTAGAAAATTAGAAATGTAAAAACTGGGGGTGGGGGTGCAGGGTTGGTGCAGTGGCGGGTTCGGGGTCCAGGGGGCATAGCGGGGGTGAGGTGCGCGGGGCAGTACGGGGGTGGTTGTCCAGGGGGCGTGGTGTGCGGGTGCGGTATGGGGCGGGGGTCCAGGGGCGTAGCGGGGCTGGAATGGGAGGTATACCGCCGGGGTGGTGTGCAGTGACGGGGTGGTTTTTAACAGAATTTTAAATTAAAAATAATATTAATATATAACTTTTAACTGAAGCAGAAAGTTGCCGAGCATCGCTCGGTGGCTCCAGGTTCTTTTATTTTAAATTACAGTTTCGTCATTTATTAAATAGCCCCTTCCCGGTTTAAGCGTATACCCTCTGATTTTTACAGTCCATTTAGCGTATACCTTATGCTAATTTTACGACTACAGCCTCACTGACACTAGCATGATTTCATCCAGAAAAACATTTATTTGTTCAATTTTTTTAATTTTATTTATTTATTTTGAGTCGTTCATTCCCTTATAATGAGTTTAATATTACATATAATATATTAAATTTGCATTTGGAAGAAAAATTATTTAAATTTTAATGAAGCATCTGAGATAGACCCGTTACTTTCTTCTAAAAGAAAATTATTTTGAGACATTTTGTATGTGAGCAAAGTTAATAACAACATTCAAGAATATATTACAAATTGATGGTTTAGTGATTGAGTTGTTTATCTCAGTTAAAATCACGTAAATGTGACCTTCTAAATACTATATCTATGCCTTTTTGATAATTAGTTAAATTGATTATTAAATTGAAAGTCATTTTTGGAGACTTAGGTGAAAACTTTACAGAAAACATTAATAAATTTAACATAAAATTCATAATGTTAATGTTCAATTCCAATATTAATATTATGAATTAATAAGAAATTTAAAAGGCTTGGTGCGTACTGGATATGTTAATGAAATTCAATTGCTTCTTTCCAGTAAATTTTATTTTTACAAGTGGTTTATCCAAATTTTCGAGGGCACTACGGCATCTCTTCTTCAGTGGAAACTGCAGGACCAGAATAACAGTGAGTTAGCGGGTTCATAGGGCATTAATTGTCATTATATTTAAAAAAACTAAAAAAAAATGTACAAAATAACGTAATACTTAATCAAAATGTGTGGGGCGAAGAAACATGTAACATGTTTTAATAAATTTCGACAAAGTGCCCCACTCTTTTTGATTAAGTATTACATGATTTTGTACTTTTTAGCAGCGTATTTTTTAGTTTTTACTTCACAAGTATGTATGTATCTATCAATGTGACATTTGTTCTGTTAAATTCCGCAAACATTTCTCTATAAAAATAATTGTTTACCTACTCAATTTAAATGAAATTATGTATATAAAAATAATAAAAATAAATACATACATTTCATTCTGTTAAATTCCGCAAACATTTCTCTATAAAAATAATTAAGACTAAAAAATAAAAAAATATAAATGATATTTAAAAAAAAAAAAAAACTAAAAACACAATTCTAAAAAGTACAAAATAATGTAACAATCAAAAAGCGTGGAGGCACTTTGTTGAATATAATTAAAAGTACATGTTTCTGCGCCACACACTTTTTGATTATTACATTATTTTATACTTTTAAGAAGCGTGTTTTTTAGTTTTTTAAATATAATTTATTTATAGAGAAATGTTTGCGGAATTTAACAGAATGAAAAGTATTTATTTTTATTATTTTTATATAATTTCATTTAAATTGAGTAGAGAAACAATTATTTTTATAGAGAAATGTTTGCGGAATTTAACAGAACAAATGTCACATTGATAGATACATACATAGATAAGCTGTAAAAAAGCGTGTAAAAATAAAAATTTCTGGAAAGAAGCAATAGAATTTCATTCATCCTCCTTTAAAAAATGATGAGTTAAGTATTATAATACAAATGGATTTGACATTAGAATGTGTTGCAATGCAACCTAAATGCGGCTAGAGTTTTTGCGTGAAGACGTTCCCTCTCGTCCCATGTGATTATTCCGATTTAAAACAAGCTCTTGAGTAAGAAAGTGCCCGCTCATGCTGGCTCGCATTCGGCACTTTTTTCCAAAGATTAACTGTTTCGATGGCTCTCTCTCCTCTTAAGAGTAGCCGACGCCAAGATTTAATTATATCTTTTCTAAGGAATGAATGGCTGATTATCAGACTCACCCGATTGCTCTCCAAAGCCTCGGCACTGTGCTCCTCCTTTTGCCGAAAACAATTCGTACACTTGCTCTTGTTGAAAATATTGGGCGCAAACTTTTTACAATCAGACCTCATGAGTATTGTTGACATGATTGTCACACACAGGATGGACACACACGTCGATCACTGGCGACGTCAAACACCATACCACTGTTCATATTTTGGGATTGTCGACCACAAATTCTAATCCAAATCCGGTGTTGTGTGTGTGTGTGTGGGAAGAAAAAAATTCAAACTAAATCACTTGAGAATTACGTGGCGAGATGAACGCGCGCGCGTTGGTATCACTTGCGGGCAACCACGAGGTTACCGGGGGATTGCGAATGGTAGCCGAACAGGCGTGCCTCGAAATGACATTCTAGAGGGAGTATAGACTGTGAGTAACTCTCCCACCCACGTCCGACGTGCGACTCGTGTGAACGGCGAGTTCCTCGACCTCGGGTGTAGGAGCTTCGCTCGAGACTCGAGACTGACTGGCAGCGCGGGGCCTAGCCGGCCAGGGAGGCGGCGTAGCCGACAACTTTCTACCAGGGGAGTGGGGGCAATTCCTGGAAGACCCGCCATGGCTTTGAATTGCCTCTGCACTCACTCACAGCCACACTTGGCACACCATTTTATAAATTCGCCATGCCAATACGCACTACTCACCCCTTCGTCATCGGGGTGCTGGATAATCATCAACATTTGAATAATAAGATTATTTCCGCCACTTTAGAGAAGATTATCATTAATCAAATTATTTTACTTTACAACACGCAGTGGTAGGAAACACTTTTTTTTGTTTTATTTTTCCCTCCCTGGCCTTGCTCATAACAAAGCATTTGGCCAACTCTATAGTATTAAAATTTTATTTTTACCCCTTAACAAGGACCAATATGACACCAGGCGGCGCCCCCACAGCACAGCAATAGGAGTACCCGCGGCACACGACGCCCGGGCCATAAAAGTTCCTGCCTTGATCCTTAGTATAAAAACTGAGGCCTAAGATATTAAAAGGTCTCAAAGGATCATTGTCGAAGACTAAGAATAAGTTATGAAATGGCTTTAAGGAATTCATAATAAGTAATGATTAAATAAGATATGGAGTAGTATGTCAAGTGTTATTCCAAAACCATCCAATAGACAAAATATGCCCTATTATTATCCTGGTAATGTCCAATTTAACATTTGTATAATGGAGAAGAATTGTCATTCGTGTTGGTAGCAAAAAATTTTCTTTAGTAATATCTATGTAAAATTTGTCAATTTTGATCTTATATCTATCACAGTTCAAATATATATGATCAATATCCCCAATATAGGAAACACTTTTAATCGTGCAGGAAAAAACCAATGTTTTTTTCTAAAATATCTCAAAAACATTTAAAACATTTAAAGGAGACAATAAAAGAGTGTGTCTTATGCTGGAAAAATATTTTTTTTCTAATTTACAGTAAGCTCCCGATTACATTATTAAACAAAAATTTCTCCTCGTAAATCTAACAATGGATTCCAGTAGAGTTTTATATGCTGATTATCATGAAATTTCCCGATTTTTTACAACAGTTCAGAGTTTTGAGATATTATCGGACAAAAATTAGAATAATAAAATATGTAAATTTGTAGCCACAGAATCTTGATATATTTAGGGCAGGGTAGCGCGATTGTCAACATTTTCAAAAAAATGCCTATAACTCGAAAACTATGAGACTTTTATAAAAAAAATTATGTTCAGGGCAAGGGCGGATCCAGGGGGGGGGCGGAGGGGGCGATCTCCCCCCCCCATAGAGGCCCGTGCTTAGTCAAAAAAATTTGTAAAAAAAAAACATTTATTTTTTTTTAAAAATTTGAAAATTGAAAATAAAGTTTTATGTGTGGGGGGGGGGGGGCGTCCCTGCCCCCCCCCCCCCCCCCCCCCGCTTGGACAATCCGATCGACACAAAAAGTAGATCTTATATACATTGGGCACCTTATATACATTCCCCCCCCCCCCCCCATAAAAAATTCCTGGATCCGCCCTTGGTTCAGGGCCGTCTTAAATTGCCTATACCCTGTTAATTGTTTATCGATGTGATAATGGCACTCTGAATATACAGTGTGGAGCATAAAGATCTACCACATTTTGAAGAGGTATAAAAAACGAAAAAATTTAACTAGAAAACTAGAAAAAAATTGAATATACTTTTGAAAAGAATATAAAATAATTTTTTTTAATGTGTTTTAAACATTATATCAGACAAAAAAAAGGGGGGGGGGGTCAAAAATGAAAATTCTAGCCCTTTCGATCAAACTATGTATACAAAATTTGGTTAGTTTTTGCATTTCTAGCCTTCTGGGGGTCCACGGAATATGTATACAAATTTGGTTGAGTTTGGTCAAAAGGGCTAGAATTTTGCATTTCTAGTCTTTTTGGGGCCCACAGAATATGTATACAAAATTTGGTTGAGTTTGGTGAAAGGGCTAAAAATTTTATTTTTAAACCCCCCCCCCCCTTTTTTTTGATTGATATGTTTAAAACACATTTAAAAAACAATTATTTTATGTCCTTTTCGAAAATATACTCAGTTTTTTTCTAGTTAAATTTTTTAATTTTTTATACCTCTTCAAAATGTGGGAGATCTTTATACCCCATCCAGTATATATGTTTATTTGCATCAAGCAAAGGACAACTTCAGTGATTTTTCTTTATGAATTTTTCATAAATAGACAAGGTTTGAAACTAGTTACCTCCAGAGTTATATTCAGGTGATTAGTAATACAAATCAAGCCAGGATAATAATTTTCTCTTAAATTCCATATTTCTCTATTATTTTCATAATTTTTCATGTCAAATAGTAGTAATAATAATAGTATTAGTGCCGTTACTACCATTAACTCAACTATAGGCAGTCGCCTTGGGCTCAAACCACAAGAAGATGCACAAAATCCAGTTCAGCCCCAGAGCAGGCAAATAAATAATAGTTGTTTAGTTCAATTGTATCATTTGGATTTTATGATGTGTGTAACATTCTTTGTGTATGTGAAATTTAAATATATCGGGTGAGTTTTTTATCTTGAGACAGTCTTATAACTTAAAAACAGTGCATGTTATGGAAAAAAATTTCAAATAAAAGTTTGTTTATATCGAGGGGAAACTAAACTACCCTATTGTTTGTCGACGTAGAACAAGCTTTCAAGAGTATTTAAATGTCAAGTTCTGTTTTTTAAATGAAACCCTATATTTTTCTATACGTCTACTTAATCTACAAAAAAAATTGAACAGCTTTCATAAGAACTATTTTTTTATACGACATCAAATAAAGAAAATATATGAATCAATTAGATCTCAAAAAAAAATTCTTAATAATTATTTTTAACAATTATTTAACTTAATTATCAAATAATAATGATTAAATAATTAATTATTAAATAAAAATCGGTTGTCTGTAAAAGTCGGTTTACTGACGATATTGAACGTGACAACGTCATAAGAAAATACCATTCCATCAGTATTTTCTTATGACGTTGTCACGTTCAACTATCGTCAGTAAACCGACTTTACAGACAACCGATTTTTTTCATAAAATTCTTCGTTCAGAAAATCATTTTAAATTTACAAAATACTTGAATAAAATTTATTGTTTAAATTTCTACTCGACTGTTAAAATTTAATTTTTTGATTTTATTATTTTATAATAATAAATTTTGTATTGACATTATTTCTTTCAGCAAGTAAACTGAATAAAAGTTGTTGTTCAATTAGTTACTTAATTATTTTTGCAAATTTAATTGTAATTTGTTGTAAAAAAGTAATAATTTTGAATAATTTATTATAAGAATAAACTGTGATTAAATTATTGTTCATAAATCTTAAATTTAAAATTTAAAATTTGGAAACATCATTAAAATTTTTGTAACTGTAGCTTTTAAAAAGCCCGCCTCAATCTTTGTCGCTCGTTCCGCGCTCTCGCTTGCACTTCAAGCCTTAAATGGAACGCCTCAGAGCGAGGTAACGCCGCATGAGTCATGTTTTTTCGTGCGTGCAGCCGGCTCCATCGAATTATAAGACGTTGTCACGTCAATAATTTAATAATAATTAATAATTTAATAATAATTAATGATTTAATAATAATTAATAATTTAATAATTTTTCGACACTGTTCTGAGACATTCCAGAGTGTATTGCAAGTCTTCTGGATGAATTCCAGTTCCAATTTCCATATTTTAGCCTGTTCCAAATTCTTCGTAGCATTTACATTTTTTTTTTAACAGATTTTACAACACAATAAAATGAAGCTTGTGAGGGTGTATTCTTATCAGGAAAACCCTCGGCATTCATTTCAATGGCAGCCCCTATAACACTTCTTCCACATTCACCGCATAAATTAAGGCCATTTTAATTCTGTCTTCAACAAAAAATTGCTCCATTTTTATTATGGTAATACAATATGTATAACTATCTACTGGATTGACACTAGAAATAAACTTTTTTAAACTCAAGAATTTTAACTAGTTCTATTAAGTAGAAAATAATCTCTTAAATCTGAGTATAACGAAGTTTTAATATCATTATAAACACTTATTTTCATTGTTGTGACTTTTCGATTTAATGATTATTTATTTAATAATTAATTATTTAATCATTATTATTTGATATTTTGATAATTAAGTTAAATAATTGTTAAAAATAATTATAATATATTTTTTCTTAGATAAAATTGATTTAATATTTTGTTTATTTGATGTCGTATAAAAAAATAGTCCTAATGAAAGTTGTTCAGTTTTTTTTTTGTAGATTAAGTAGACGTAACAAAAAATATAGGGTTCCATTTAAAAAACAGAACTTAACTTCGAAATACCCTTGAAAGCTTGTTCTAGGTCGACAAACAATAAAGTAGTATAGTTTCCCCCAGATATAAATAAACTTTTATTTGAATTTTTTTCATATAATCCATTGTTTTTGAGTTATAAGACGTCTCAAGATAAAAAACTCACCCTATATATTAATTTACATTTAGATGTTTTTTACAAAAATCTTTTAAAATAAAACACCTCAATGAAAAAACAATTAAGAAATATGTGAATTTGATGAAAATAAAATATCAAAACGATCTCTTAGTCCATTCTTCTTGAGAAAATATCGACTTGTCATCAATTGTCATTTATATGTTTTTAAAGTCTTCTTTTGATGTTATTAACTTGAACATCTGGAAAATAAATTTACTGTTAGGGTATATAAATTCTCAAATCAATAGTAAAATTGATTCTTACTTTTAAGTACCTAAGTATTATCTAAAAAGAATAAAATATCTATCATATGCCGTATACTGTATTTATTAATTAATATTTTACTAAGTAATAAAACACAGAAAGTCTTCTTCGTGACAAACTATTAAAAAAATTATGAACATAAAACAGATGTGTAAAAAAGAAAATTGTGATTAAAGAAATTAGTAAAAAATTAATTTTGTCTCTTTCTAAAAAGAAATTAAAATAAATTGAATTACGAGTACATTAAATGGAATAGTTATTCGCTACTCAATGAGTAAATAAATAAATAAATTCCCCGGATAAAAGGAAACTTTATTTCTTCTATAATCATTTTTGAACTTGTTACTTACTTGACATTTTTGTTCTTAATTTTTTATCCTAATTTAAAACAGTATTTAATTATTTATCTTAAAAAATCATACCAAAATGACTAATTGAATAAAAGTTCGTTCCAGTGAAAATTTAAAATATTACTAGAGCAGACAAATTTTTCAAATTATGAATGATATAAAATAATATTTATTGAAAATAAGCTGACGTGTTCTGATGGGGCCATCCACTTGACTTTACCATACAAGCTGGCCCCTCACTTATATTTAATCTATATATATAAAATTAAGGTTTTGTCTGTACATTGGTCCAAATCACGGCAAATTTTGGTTGCACACGTTTCAAGCAAAGTTATGAGCGAAAACATCCTCAACAAGATTCATGTCTGTCTGTATGTATGTCTGTATGTCTGTCTATTTCAGTGGTTTCCGAAAAGGTGCTCACGATTCAAGTGAAAACGGCTCAAGGGATTATTATGAAATTTCATATTTATATCAGATGTCTTCTAACTTACGTTTTTACCTATATAACGTTTTGATATTTTGACCCCAGAAGGGCACGAATGAAAATTATCAAATAACTCCTAAACTATTAGCCCTACGGCAAATTTTATAATAAACAAAGTTGTAGGGGATGTGATTTCTGACAACTTTTAAATTTCCCCAAAAACCCACCCAAAAAGGGAGGGGGGAGGGTGAAAAAATATAAATTCTTGCCCTTGGAGCAAACTCAACCAAATTTTGTATACATAATCTCTGGGCCTCTAGAGAGCTAGAAATGTAAAAACTAACCACCCAAAATGGGGGGGGGGGGCGGTCAAAAAATGAAAATTCTTTCTCTTGGGCCAAACTCAAACAAATTTTGTATACATAATCTGTGGGTCACTAGAAGGCTAGAAATGCAAAAACTGGGTGCGGGGGTGGAATGGGGGTGGGGGAGGAGTGGGGCGGAGTAGGGTGGGGGTGCAGCTAGTATTTAATAAAATTATCTATAATTCTGTAGGGTGGTTAGTTTTTCCATTTTTAGACTCCTGGGGGCCCACTGATTATGTATACAAAATTTGGTTGAGTTTGGTACAAGGTCCTAGATTTTCATTTTTTAACCCCCCCCCTCCACATTTTGGGCGGTTAGTTTTTGCATTTTTAGACTTCTGGGGTCCCACTGATTTTGTATACAAAATTTGGTTGAGTTTGCTTAAATGGCCTAGATTTTTAATTTTTAACCCCCCTCCACCCCCTTAATTTTGGGTCGATATGCACCAAAATCTAATCAGCTCTTAATCTCAATAGACCAAAACTACGTGTGAAATTTGGTTTCGATATTCACACTAGTTTTTGAGCTAGCTCGTCCACAAAAATTTGGTAACGCACAGACTAACAGACATGTTGATAAAACAATTAATATCTCGAAAAATATCATTTTTTCGATGTTCCCTTATTAGGGCTTTTTTGTAGACCGAAATGCGATGGTTTCGCTCAATTTTTTTAATCAAAATAGTTTCAGCCGTTTTTGAGATATTTCGAAAAAAGAAAGAAAAAACTACTTTTTTCATGCACGATTACAATACTTGACCATACCCTGTATGGAAAAGTAAAAATCATTACAATGGAGAGCTCAAATCTGCTAGTGTATTACCTTTTAGAGATCATATAACAAAAATGTAAAATCTTACTAGAATAGATAATAATTACATAAACTGGTCACAAATTGAAGTGGACCAATTACAAAAATTCAGATTTTTTTCATGGTAATTAATTGTTCGACTTGTCAGTGGCGTAGCGAACATAACTGGCGCCCGGGGCATAACACTTTATTGGTGTCCCCTCCACCCCTCCAGAAACATATATAGTAATTTAATATAATGTTTCTTTGTCTTGGAGACCATTTGGACGCCCCTCTGCGAGTGGCGTCCAGGGCATTATTTACCCCTTTGTACCCCCTCCTCCCCTCGCTAGGCCACTGCGACTTGTAAAGAATAAATTGTTGTCTTTTTTTTAACACAAAAACCCATTACAATTCAATAATTAAAGTTTTAAAGTCGAACAATTAATTACCATTAAAAAATCGGAATTTGTGAGCAGTTTATTATGAATGAATTAAAATTAAGTGCAATTTATTAAAAATAATTTTAAAAAAATCAAAAATTAAAAGGATGAGATAGACTGTACATTCTAGTGCAAATTTAAAAAATTATTTGAGTACAGACAAGAACCTACATAATATGAATAGTTTATGATAAATAAATAAGCTGACGTGTTCTGATGTGGCCATCCACTTGACTTTACCATACAACCTGGCCCCTCATTTACATTAATATTTAATAAAATTATTTATAATATGGTAGGGGGGGGGGTAGTTTTGCATTTTTAAACTCCTAGGGGCACACTGATTATATATACAAAATTTGGTTGAGTTTGGTAAATGGCCAAGATTTTCATTTTTTGACCCCCCACCCCCACCCATTTTGGGTGGTTAGATTTTTGCATTTTTAGACTTCTGCGGGTCCACTGATTATGTATACAAAATTTGGTTGAGTTTGCTCAAACGACCTAGATTTTTAATTTTTAACCCCCCTCCACCCCCTTAATTTTGGGTCGCTATGCACCAAAATCTAATCAGCTCTTAATTATACGATATGACCTTCAGGGCGATGAGGGGTTCATTAATGAATTTTTACAGCTTCAACAGGAGAACTTATAGGGAAATCGCCATGCGCTAGAAATTGTATATAAAAAAGAAAAAAAGAAAAAAGAAATTTTTTTTGTAAATATATTATGTTAATATTCCTATAATCATGTAAATAATCCTGTAATTAAATTCACCCGATTATGTAAATATTTTTTGTTAGTGGAGGCTCCACTTGCGTGGCCCAATAAACGAAAAATCAATGGACCAAAACTACGTGTGAAATTTGGTTTCGATATTCACACTAGTTTTTGAGCTAGCTCGTCCACAAAAATTTGGTAACGCACAGACTAACCAACTAACTAACTAACTAACAGACATTTTGACAAAACAATTATTATCTCGAAAAATATAATTTTTTCGATGTTCACTTATTAGAGCTTTTTTGTAGAGTAAAATGCCATGGTTTCGCTCAATTTTTTTAATCGAAATAGTTTAAGCCGTTTTTGAGATATTTCGAAAAAAAAAGAAGGAAAAAAACCACTTTTTTCATGCACGATTACAATACTTGACCATATCCTGTATGGTAAATAAAAAATAATAATACATACCTATGTTTGGTTTAGAGCTTAGAGGATGTTTTTTAATCTTTATTCAATTGAAAAAAATAGATAATGAATGTCGGATCATCTTAAATCCTTTATAAGAAAGAATATAGACCAAGGGGTTGGTTTCCATTTTTGGAAAGAGTCTATATTACAGGCTTTATTAATTTCCTCACGAAACAAATCTAGAAAAAGAATAAAAATGATTAGACTATTAAACAAAAATAAATTCCTTTATCAGATATAATCAAATATTTATTCGCCACTCTTTCAGTTGACTACCGCATTTGAAGAAAAATATATTTCTTCTATAAATGTATTTTAATTTCAGGCAAAGTCCCCGCAAGAGGGTTCCAAGTGCACCTGTGGGTCCCAGGCCCAGATGTGACATGTTTTTTAAGAGGGTATGTTAGAAAAAAAATGCGAAGGGGGGCAAACTTTTTCGAATTCTTAAAAAACATACTTATTCCATAATAAGGGGCCCGGTTCATATTTTGGGCCCCGGGTCCGACATTTGAAGCGGAGGCCATGATATCAGGATCAGTGCTTCATTTAATTTTTTATCTTCAATTATAACAATATTTAAGTTGATTCCCCGACATTTCAGCCCCCGACAAAATATCCTTCAGACAAAATATCCAACTAGCTAGACACCCCAACCGCGCCTTCCACCCCCGGATCCCTCACAACTGCACCCCACCTCCGGCACCTCCCACATCAACCCCACCCCGCACCCATTTTTTGTATTTCTAGCTTTCTAGTGGTCTACATATTACGTGTATATTTGTTTACTCGTATACCAATAGGAAAATAATAATAAACAAAAATAATCGTATAGGATCTGAAATAAAAACATAAAATTAAATAAGATTTCTTTCCAAGTTATATAAAAAAAAAACCACTTGAACCACTTTATTTGTAAACACACCTGTAATGTTATGATTTAGACACCTGTTAATTAAAAACAAACAAAAAATTCCTAATTTTAATATAATATATTAACATTTGTTATAACCTATTAGTGGGTTTTAAAATTAAAAAACCAATTAAAAATAAAACATAATTGAAAAAATGTAAACAAACTTTTTTATAGAGATTTTCATCTATCAATAATTACTTTAATTAAGAAAAGATCTAGCCAGATCGCTTTCTCATCCTCAAAACTTGTTAATAGAATTTGTTTCATCAAAATCGGTAGAGTCGTTTTCAAAATAGAACCAAGATACAAATATATATATATATAAACAATTTTTGCTCGTTTAATAAGAGTAGATATGTAAGTGACAGATGAATTTAATTACATCTCAATATTCTTAAACATGGTTAAACTAAATGAAAATGTATATTTATTCTATTATTATATATTTTCGAGACCCCCCTATATACTTTCCGAGGACCCCTTGTTAAGATGAATCGCCTAGATAAGCCGAACAAAGAACAGATACTGTCCGTTCTCGTACAAATTTAACAAATTACGAGATTACCAGACATCAATTCATCAAGTTATTAATATATTTATAGAAACGCTAATTTTAAAATTGTCTAAAATAAATAGATAAAAAAATATATACCTCTATATGTGTCCTAAATCTGATTTAGTGTTGTTTCATTATTTCGTTCGCTTTTAACTAATCCAACTTTCTTAGAACGATTTGTCCAAATTTTACGAAGCTTTATCAATTTCCTTTTCCTCTCATGAAACAAGTCTATAAAAAAAAAAAAAATAAAAATAATTAAATTATTAAACAAAAATAAATCTTGTTCCTTGTAATATATAATCAAATATTTATTCTCATGACTACCGCATTTGAAGAAAATCTATTTCTTCTATAAATATATTTTAATTTCAGTGTCATTGATTCATTCAATTTTCTATCTTCAATTATATTTATATATTATTCATAAGAATTTTGCTGGCTTGGTGTGTACTGGATATATTAATTTTTTATTGTTAAGGATAAATAAATTGAATTGCTTCTTTCCAGTAATTTATTTTGTTATTCAAATGGTTAATCCAAATATTTCGAGAGCGCTCTCGGCATCTCTTCCTCATTGGAAACCACTCCCCCACCAATGTGCCGACCCCATCAGTTGGCACATTGGTGGGGAGTGGTTTCCAATTTTTTTTTTTTTTTTTTTAATGCAATCGAATGCAAGAAGGGGTGCACCAGTAAAGATGTAGCCCCTATGGATCTCGAAAGACCCTTGCATTACCGAAGAGAAGGGAAAGTTGTTTAAGTGAGAGGGTGTAGACGTAGGTGTCTATGCACCCTGGTTTTGAAGGTTTGAAGATCATAGGTGCTGGGAAAGATAGAGGCTGGGAGAGAGTTCCAGTTCCTTGAAGTCATGGGGATATATGAATTCGCGAATGAAGTGGTCCGGCACTTTTCTAATTTGACCGCGAAAGAGTGTTGGGAGTCGGCAAAACGTGTGCTGCGTGCAAAGCATGCTTTGGGGGGAATTATTGATTTTATCTCATCAGAGCACCTGCCGTGATAGTATCTATAGAAAAGGGAAAGGGCGGAGACATCTCTTCGATGAGCCAGCGAGTCGAGGGAGTCGGTGAGGGTAGAATCGTCAATTAGCCTGACGGCTCGTTTCTGAATTGCATCAAGGGTAGCAAGAGAATATTTTGAGGCTCCTCTCCACAGATGAGAGCCGTATTCGAGACAGGGGCGGATTTGGGCCTTGTAGATGGTGAGAAGTTGTGGGGGTTTGTAAAATCGCTTGGACCTGAATAAGAAGCCAATCTTCCTTGCTGCAGATTTCGCCACAGAGGAGATGTGTTCATTCCAAGACAGGTCAGATGCGACAGAGACGCCCAACATGGATAGGCTGTCACACATTTTCAGGGTATTCGAATCGAAGTGAATATCAGGGAAATCTCTATTTTCGCGCCTAGAAATTAGACAACATTGAGTCTTGTTTGAATTGAAGTTAACTAAATTTTGAGAGCCCCATTTATTCAGTTTGTCTAGGTCGAGAGTAATTGAGGAGGCAATATTGATTCGATTATTCGGGAGAGAGGGTTTGCCGTGTAGAGTGCTATCGTCGGCGTAACAATGAGTGGGGTTTGCCGTTTGATCAATAAGGTCGTTTATATAAATAAGGAAGAGTGTGGAGGAGATTACAGAGCCTTGGGGAACACCAGAGTTTGTGGAGAACGATTCAGAAGATGTTCCATCCACCACAACTTTTATACTTCGGTTTGTCAGAAAGCTTTCAATCCATTTGCGAAGTGTTGGTGTGAATCCGAAGGCTGGTAGTTTGGCAAGAAGATTTTTGTGCCAAACCTGGTCAAAAGCTTTGGAGATATCAAGGGCTACAGCGAGGGTTTCTTTTCCGGCCTCTAGAGTATTGTTCAAGGTGTGGGTGACATAGGTTAAGATGTCGCCTGTGGAACGATTTTGTCTGAATCCATATTGCCTATCGTGAATTAATTTATTGTTTTCTAAGTGATGAAGGACGTGTTGGTTTATGACTAATTCCATTAATTTGGAAAGAACAGAGGTGATCGAGATAGGCCTGTAATTAGAGATTTGTGATGTGTCTCCTTTTTTAGGAATAGGTGTTACTCTGGCTATTTTCCAGCTTTTGGGGAATATGCCCGACTCGTAAGAGAGTTGGAATAGCTTGGATAAGATAGGGGCAAGTTCAGGGGCGCATTTTTTAATGAGAATTGGTGGGATGTTATCCGGGCCTGCGGCGGATTTGGAATTTAATTTATTAATGGCTTTTATGATTATTTGGGGCCTGAAAATTATTTTGCCCATGAGGTTGGTTTGGGGGTATAAGTGGGCGGGTTAAGCCCTTTGTCATCTAAAGTGGAGTTAGTTGCGAAATAGGATGCTAGTGATTCGGCTTTTTCAGCGGGGGTCGTGGCTACTGAACCATTTGGGTGAAAGAGGGGCGGAAGTGAGGGGGACGCGAAATTTCTATTTATTGCCTTGTGTAACGAGAAAAAGGCCCGTTTTCCATTGGGGCAAGATGCGAGACGGTCAGCTATCCTCTGGTCGAATGATTTCTTTGCCTCAGAGATGATTTTTTTGCATGAGCTTCGCGACTTGGTAAATGCAACTCGGTCACATTCTAGCTGTGAAAGTTGCCATTTCTGAAAAGATTTGTTTTTTTGTGTGAGGAAGAGATGCCGAGAGCGCTCTCGAAATATTTGGATTAACCATTTGAATAACAAAATAAATTACTGGAAAGAAGCAATTCAATTTATTTATCCTTAACAATAAAAAATTAATATATTATATTTAAGTTACTCTTTATCTTAAGAAATCTTTATTTAAATGACTGAATGTAAAAAAAGTCCGTTCTAGTTCCAATATAAAATTTTATTAGAATAGGCAAAATTATGAATGAATGAATGAATGAATTAAATTTGAAAAAAAAAAACAAATAGAAAACGTATGATAAATAAATATTAATTTTCCTAAATTGAAAAGAACCAAGTACTGTCCGTTCTATTAGAAATTTAACAAATTACTAGATTATCAGATAAGTATAATATTTAATATGAAGGTACAGTTGAACCCGCTTTTAACGAGGGCGAAGGGGCCGCGATGTTTGCTCGTTATAACCGAGTGCTAGTAAAATAAACTGCAACGGATCGTTGCTAAACTTTATCCAAATTCATTTGAAATATTAATATGTTCTTGAGTAAAGTACTTTAAAATATAATTTTACTAAAAACTTTATTTAACCTTTTTTGTGGTCCCCAAGGTACTTAATTAGGATATTAAATTTCATCAAAATTGGTTAAGTCATTTTCAAGATATTTAGAAAAAACTAAAAAAGTACTGAAATAAAGTACTAATGTTTGTGGTCCGATATGTACCAAAAACTAATCAGCGCTTCATTTTGTTAAACTAATGGTAGGTTTTCAATTTCATTTCAATTGGTGCAACGGTGTGGAAAAAATCGTGGGCCAAAAAAACGATAACATCCATACATCCATCCATACGCACGCACTAAATGAAAAAATCGCACTTTTTGGCCTCTCGACGAGACCCCATGTAATTTTTGGCAAAACCGTCACGTGCTAAAATTCAACCTAATTGAATACTACAATTTGTGACTTTAATTGAGTCCATGGGTTTCGTAGTCTTTACCTGAGGACCCTTTGAAGCCACGCTTGCCCCGAGAGCGATTGCAATACTTTACCCATGCTTTGCATTGGATAAAGTAAAAAGGTTCGTTTTTAACTTAACATTGTACCAACCAAGTATTTCCGATTTCCTCGTTAAATTTTGGCTCGTTATAACCGGGTTCAACTGTATTAAAAATAATTAAATTAGTTATTAGTATATTTACAGAAACTCGAATTTTAAAATCTTCTGAAATAAATAGATAAAATAAATACCTGATCAGATGATTTTAGGGGTTGTTTTTTTGCCAATTAGAGAAAAATAAATAAGCCGGACAAAGAACAAGTCCTGTCCTTTCTCGTACAAATTTAACAAATTAACAGATTACCAGACAACAATTCATCTAGTTATTAATATATTTATAGAATTTGAAAATTGTTTAAAATAAATAGATAAAAAATATATACCTCTACGTGTCGTTGATTTAGTGTTGTTTCATTATTTCGTTCGTTTTTAATTATTCTAACTTTCTTAGAACGATTTGCCGAAATTTTACAAAGCTTTGTTAATTTCCTCACATGAAGAGAATCTGTAAAAAATGATAACAAAGTGTTTTACTTAAAATGAAATATTTATTGGGTACTTAATAAGTAAGATATTTAAGAATCTAAATGAAATATGTATATTTCTTTTTTAATTAATAAAGTAAAGGGTGTGTAGTTTCACAGTGAATGAAATAAAACTCAATATATTTCGGATTATTAGTCCATCATCAGGAGTTTACAGGTTAAAACTAATAATATTTGAACGTGCGATCACAATTTTTAAAATTTTTTAAAAATTGTAATCGCACGTTCAAATATTATTAGTTTTAACCTGTAAACTCCTGATGATGGACTAATAATCCGAAATATATTGAGTTTGTATAAACCTCTTTGAGTTTTATTTCATTCACTGTGAAACTACACACACTTTACTTTATTAATTAATATCATGTTTCACCTAAAACCTACACCACTTTCTCTAAGTAAAAAAAATATTTCTTTTTTATTTTATTTTCTGAATATGTACTGTCCTTTCAAATACTCGATTAAGTTGTTAAGTGACTACCTTACTATTATAATTAACGAATTTACCTAGATCCGATCGGATATTTGAATTCATGAGAAATAATAGATATTCTTCTTCCCTTGAAAGTAGAAGGAAATTTTTGAACTCAGATTTTTCATGGGGGCCCTCCACGGTAGTCTGGCGATCCCAGGGTTGGATATCTTTTACAGAGTGCCTCGCACTGATTTCAGGCGGTTCGAGAGTTTTTATTCAGAGCGACCCGGAGTGCTATCGCCGATTGCCAGATGTATCGTGACGGCTAATAATAATGACCATCTTATTGATTTCTTCTGGGGAGATGGCCCAGCCCAACGCTTTTTCCAGCGTTGATCTATTTATTTAATATTTTACCCAGTAACCTATATTCCCAGTCAAATATTTATTTATTTTTCTTGACCATGGCGGTTTTCTGCCTATTTATTTATTTATTTTTTATTCATTGACTACGGCAACTTCCTGTCTACTTATTTATTTGAATGTTTTTTAAATTATTTATTTTTAAACATTTCTTTAAACCCAGTGACATATTCTATTTATTTTTTGTTTTATTTAATTGATTATTTATTTATTTATTCTTCCCAGTGTATTTATTTATTTATTTTTATTGTTTGGACGACGTGCGGTATTCCATTTTTTATTTTTATTATTATTATTATTTTATTCTTGATCGCAGCATACTAAGGTTTCACACCGTTCTGCTGTGGCCACACCCTAAGCCACTCAACCGGATCCTGAGTGGGAGGATCGGAGGGGCTATAAGAGGAGATGTGGAGGCCCTTAAAAAAAAAAAAAAAAAATTTATAATTAAAAAGTTTGATATTGTGAAAGTCAAACATTCTTGACTATAAAGCGGCCCCTACACGATAATTGTGACTGTCAGTCTTGTCTAGGATTGACATTCCGATTGAGCGTGTAGGGCTAGGACTGATGGACTGATGAACAAGATTGACGGATTTACAGATATTTTAAAATCAGAGCTTCAATCATATAAAAAGGAGGGGAGATTGACAGTCTGAATGAAGGGTGTAAACAATTCTCATTGATTTATCAATTATTCTTTGATATACCATATTAATGAGAAAAATTATAAAATTTATTTAAAATCATTATTTTAAGTTAGAAATATATAAGTTCAGATATTATTTTCACTCAATATTTGACAAAACTTCCCTACATTAGATTCGCGATTGAATCAAATGTAGAAAACATTCGGTTAATTAATGGCAAGCATCTAACATACATATGCTAATAGATCTAGCGCTCTGGACTGGGAGATTGAATATATAACATCTAAGATTTTAAATTCATTTGGTGATCCATCCGAATGTCTAGCGGGCTATACGCGAAATGACGTTGGATTGTAGCTAAGTAGATCACATATTTTTCTTTCTTGGTCCAGACTTAAGACTCCGCAGACTCCAATAGCGTAATCCGCCGTAGTCTCGCGATAAATATCTTTTTCAAATAAGCGCGGTCAAAAACAATTCTCATTGATTTATCAATTATTCTTTGATATATTAATGAGAAAAAATTATAAAATTTATTTAAAATCATTATTTCAAGTTAGAAATATATAAGTTCAGATATTATTTTCACTCAATATTTGACAAAAATTCAATTAAATGTAGAAAACATTCGGTAAAGCGTGTAATGGTACCGTCATTCTTTTCATCAGTCTTCGCGGTTTGTCACTGTAGAATGAACCAAAAAAACTTAATCCGACTGTCAGTCGGAATGATCGTGTAGGGCAGTGTTCCGCAAACTTTTTGTGTTCAAGGTACACCTACCAAATCAACAAATTTTAAAGGAACACCAAAGAAAAAACCAATGTTTATTTAATATTTATTTATTACTAAGGTAGTTGTTTCTAGAAAAATGTTAATGCTAGAGTATATAGAACAAACAATAAGGATTCATAAATTTTAAAACAAATAATGCTGCAGTATATTTAAGTATATATGACAATTGGTCACTCGGACATTTTTTTGGGGCCCCCAAAGAAAGTCCAGCCCCTACTTCCCTGGACACATCCCTCCCTCCTGGAGCCCCACCTCTTCCTTTGAACCCCGTCAACTCCCTGGATCCCACCTTTGCCTCCTGGACTCCTATCTCCCTCCATGTAGCTTATACATAAATCCTGTACTGCTTTCAACGCAAACGTATTAGTAGCCAACTCGTTAATCCCTATGGACTTCTAGAGACTTGTTTCCTTTCCCAGTAACCTATCAGTTTCAATTCTTTAAGACATGAGTTACCAGTGGTACTTCCTTTCCAACCCAATTCTTTTAATTTCTTCAAATTTTTACTACTATAAAGAGTCAACCCTTCTTATAGGTGTTGCTTCTTCTTGTATGACTTTACATTAAAATAAAACCTCGAAAAATATTTAAATTAACAATATGTGATTTCATATTTAAAATGGATTTTAGTCTCTTTCAGAAGCATAAATAACTCCTCTCCCATACATTTTTCAAATATTTTATCGAAATTATATTTTCTTTCTACATGAAGAGTGCAAACATAGGTTTTTTATTTATAAATATTTTAACCTAATAATTATGTTTTAAACAATTTTCGATGCTCTTTTACTCGGTCTTTTAAATATACTTATACTTATACTTTTAAATATACTTATACTTATACTTATACTCACTGTCCATCTTAAGAGAATTTAAAAGACCGAGTAAAAGAGCATCGAAAATTGTTTAAAATATAATAAAACCGGTCTAGCATCATTATATTAATACTAATAATTATGTTTATTAATTTCTTTATAAAATACTTATTTAAATAAAAGTTTAATTATTAAAGTCTATAGCCAATACCGTCTTCACCATAAGGGCACACGGGGCCCGTGCCCAGGGCCCCCATTCTCAGGGGGCCCCGAAGGACCGACAATTTCTCTCACACATTTATTCTCAAAACATTTTTGTGGGGCACATTACACTTGACACATTAAATACACATTTAAAAAAACGTTCGGCAGCATACCAAGAAATTAATAGTCGATTTAGTTTTCTTTGTCAGTTAACAACGATCGAATCTGGTTACTTGACCAAAAAATGCAAAGAATTTGAAGACATTAATGCAGATGAGCTCAAAACAGAATGTTTTCATTTAAGCCAATATTTAAAAAACATAGCAAAGCAATCAGCGGATTTAAATATCTCAACCTTACATAACCTAATAAAATCAGATAAATTGGAAGAAACTTTTCCAAACGTAGAAATTGCTACAAGAATATTCCTTTGCCTAATGGTTAACAATTGTAGTGGAGAGCGGTCATTTTCGCAGCTTAAGAGAATAAAAAATGAATTGCGAACAACAATGTTACAAGAACGACTGAGTAATTTGTCAATTATGTGCATAGAAAGTGATATCCTTCAAAAAATTGACTTTAAGGATATAAAAGAAGATTTTGCTTAACAGAAATCCCGAAAGAAACCGTTATCGTAATAGTAACCAAAAAACCAGCAGCATTCTAATATCATTAATGACATATTATATCATACTGTATTTGATTACCTATAATAAATGGTCATACTTAGTAAAAAAAATGTTATTATAATTCGCTTTTTTTACTTTCCAAAAGGGCCCCAAATTCTTGTGTGCCCAAGGGCCTCAGCCTAGTTTAAGACGGCCCTGTCTATAGCATCCATATTATTTAATTAATCAAATATGTTAGCATGTATTTGGATAGGAAAGTAGCAAATCAAAAATTCTCATTATTTTGGCTTCATCAGGTGCTCATCAATGATCATAATTAATTTTAAGATATAATATAGATATGCACATATTTCTGAATTATAACTCAATTGTAATTTATTATTTTTATGGCCCGAACAATTATTTAATTTATATAAAAGAAAGATTCAAATGACAGGATTATTATAACATTCACTTAAATAAACAGATCTGAAAAGAATCAATTACAATTGAGTTATAATTCAGAAATGTGTGCATATCTATTATAATATATCTTAAAATTAATTATGATCATTGAGACGCCTGATGAAGCCAAAATAAAAGTGGGAAACGTCATGTAAATTAATGAGATTTGCTACTTTCCTGTCCAAATACCTGCTAACTATACTTGATTAATTAAAAGTTTAATATTTAAAAATATAGGAGTTTGTGGGGGGGGGGGGGGGGCACTTGAAATTCGGCTGCAGGTGACCATGGCTAAACTAATGGGCTTTTTGTGGCATAAAACATGCATTTATAGTAAAAACATGCAGCTAATTATTAATGTTCAAGTAGTATTATTTCACTTTCTAATAGAAAAGAGAAAGTTAAATTGATCTTATTAGAATCAAAAGACTTCAAAAAGTCAATCCTGAAGAAGACATTTCTCCATTTAAGTAAAGGTAAACAAATCAAAATTGACTTCAAAACTCTACCTTAAAAGGTGTCGTGGGATTAGTTTTTAAAATATTATTAATGAATTTAGTAAAAAATATACCATTTTTTAATCGAATTCTGAATGTTTCAATACAATTTTCTAAATTGTATTGCTTAGTAAAAAGTTGAGGATGAAATGGCGCTGTTTGCGTGTGGTGTGTCAGTGAACTAGACCCGTGCAAGAAGTTCTTTTCTTCATAACAGACAATACCATTGGTTGAACTTTTACAAATTTCTGTAATCTTAACTGTAATTGGTTCATTAGCCTAATCGGCCTAATCCACCGTCTTATTCGAATAACTATTTATAAAATTAAAATTTATAAGTTAGTAGCTGCAAGACCCGCCTTCGGCGGCCCTCTTTCTAGCCAGGAGGCACGCCCCCTGGACCCCCAACCCACTCCCCCCGAACCCCCTACCCCGCACCCGTCCCCAACCCCCGCCCTCACACCACCACCCCTCTGGGCCCTAACCTGAACCCCCCACTCTACACCCTAGCCCTAGTTGTCAATGGAGTGACTGTGAAACCGTTTCATTGTTGTCATTTTGTTGTTTTTACATTTACTAAATAATTTTAACTCAAAACAATACAAGTTTAATATAAATACATATTTTTTCATAGCAAATTAATTTAGAATTCCGCGGAGTAGATTCGCGAGCAAATCTACTAAACGGAATTTTTAACAAATTATAAATAAATTTGTTTTTCTAGTATATTTATACAAATATAGAAATTATCAAATTAATTAAATTAATCTTTAAGAAATTCAAAGATATTTTTATAAAGCGAAATTTTAGAGAGTATTCTCTAAAATTTCGCTTTATAAAAATATCTTTGAATTTCTTAAAGATTAATTTAATTAATTTTTTCATAGCGTTGAAAATGTGAAATTTTGTGCTTAAAAACTACAATTCGTGGACCGCATTGATTTTCTGTTACCATTTGAAGAAAACTGCTACAGAATGCTGATCGAAGCTTACCGTGAGCATGCTCTTTGTAAATCAGAGTGCTTTAAGTGGTTTAAAAAATTTAAAAGTGGGGATTTTGACGTGAGAAAAGAAGAACGTGGAGGACCACCGAAATGTTTGAGGATGGCAAATTGCAAGTAGTGTTGGATGAGGATGACGCTCAAACGCAATAACTTGCGGATCAATTAAATGTTACACGAAAAGCCGTCTTCATACGTTTGAAAGTCATGGGAAAGATCCAGAAGGTGGGAAAATGGGTTCCACATGAACTGAATGAAAGACAGCAGGAAAGCCGAATAAACACTTGCAAATACTGCTGGCCAGGAACAAAAGAAAATAATTTCTCTATCAAATTGTGACTGGCGATGAAAAATGGATATATTTCGAGAATCCTAAGAGTAAAAGATCATGGGTAACTACAAGAAAACCAGCGACATCGACTGCAAGGCCAACTCGCTATGGAATAGAAGACAATGTTCTGTGTTTGGTGAGTTCAGAAGTGTCTTATCCATGAGGTGGACTGCGATTGGAATTAGGTGTACACGTCTTTGGAATTATGTGGAATTATATTGCAATTCATTAGATAATGCCGCTTCATCTATTGTCTTCTACTTGAAAATGAAAGTGGAAGTGGAAGTAGGTGTACACGATATTAGGCCGCGTTTCATCCCTCGGTCTTCTCTATAATGAGCTGCTAAAACTTGTCAAAACCGTTAATACTGAACGCTACCGACAACAAATAATGGATTTGAACAGAAAAACGACCAGAATATCAAAAGAGGCAACACAAAGTTATTTTGCTTCATGATAATCAGAGATGTACAAGATACCATATAAAAAGTATCTGTAATACAAGTTACAAGATACTTTTAAGTAAAGTATTTGAGATATCAGACACAAGATGCTTTTGTAAATGGTTTTTGAAATACTAGATAAAAAATACGTATTTTCTAAATACTTTTTTAAATTAAATACTTTTGGAAGAAAATATATTTTTATTAATCTTAACTTAAGGTTTATTTAGCTTATTATTACATTAATTATGAACAGTGATCGCGTTAATCGCATAAATGTGAAAAAATATATTTTTAAGGTTTTAATTGAGACTTAAGTAAAACCAGTTTCTTCAAACATTTTATCCCTCATTTTTCTTCGATGAGGTCTCATTATCATCCCCCCAAATGACCAAGGGCGGATCCACGGGGAGGGGGGACCGCCCCCTCCCTCTATACAGGCCCGTGCCTGGCGTGAGTGCAACACGTGCGTCGCACGCAGAGGCCAAAAAACGGCGGCCAAATCGACAGGGAATTTATAACAATTTTTTTATTTTAATGCACTTAAAATATGTATGAGATATGAAATTTGTAAGAAAAAAAAAACATTTATTTATTTTTTTAAATTTTAAAATTGAAAACAAAGTTCTATGTGAGTGTGGGGGGCGTCTCTGCCCCCCCCCTCCCCGCTTGGACAATTCGATCGCGACACACTTTCGAGATAAAAAGTAGATCTTATATACATCGGGCACCTTATATACATTCTCCCGCCCCATTAAAAAATTCCTGGATCCGCCCTTGCAAATGACAAGAGTCGCTCCACAGGGGCGGAACTCGGCAAACAGGAGTTATATTATTTATATTTACATATTTTAAAAATATTTTTTTATTGTAGGATAAACATTTAAACTCTTTAGGCTGGTGTCTTTATTATATAGGTATTGAAGTGTTTCTAAGTCAGGGGTCCTGCCAGTCTTTTAGACCCTGTGTGTTGTCGCTAGTTGCAATAGAGGAATCAGGGTCCTCTAAAAACATGGAATAAGATTCGTCGAAGGCGCCAGGCAAAAGTAACTAGACCATACAGTCTTTTAAAAGGTTATTGATAAATTAAATTTTAGCAAACTTAGTATTTATAAAATACTAAGATTCCCAAAGAATGTATCTAAATACAAGATCCAAAATGAAAATTAAAAAAATATTTAAGGTATATAAGTAATATGAAAATACGTATTTTGTACCTATATCTTGTATATGTATTTCAAATACTTGTATCTAAAATAAGTCACATATCTCTGTACTTTCGCATGCGGCTTACTCACCAGACTTGGCTTCATCCAACTATACTTATTTGCATTGATTGTACACGTACTTGCTGAGCATCTTTTCACTTCTTACGAAAATGTATGAAAATGGCTCGATGGTTGGTTTGCCTCAGTTTTTTTGGCTAGGGATCCACAAATTGTCAGAGAGATGGGAAAAGCGAAGGACAAAATACTTTGAGGAAATATTTTTTACCATTTTCATACAATAAATGTGTATTTTCTATAAAAAAAATTATGGTTGCATATTTACGGACTTGATATAGGTACATAAAAAACTTTGGTTTCATTTTTGTAAAGCTAAGAAAAAATTAATTATTAAATTTATCTATATATATAAAATTAAGGTTCTTTCTGTACATTGGCTCAAATCACGCCAAATTTTGGTTGCATACGTTTCAAGAAAAGTTATGAACGAAAACACCCTCAAAAATTCCTGTCTGTATATATGTAGGTATGTATGTTTGGGTGGTTACCGCGAAAAGTTGCTCACAATTCACGTAAAAACGGCTGAAGGGATTATTATGAAATTTCATATCTGGATCAGAAGTATTCTAACTTAATTTTATTGCTATATAACGTTTTGATATTTTGACCCCAAAAGGGGGTTTGGGGGCGCGAACCAATGGAAATGATCAAATAACTCCTAAACTATTAACTCTACGGCAAATTTTATAATAAGCAAAGTTGTAGGGGATGTGATTTCTGACAACTTTTGTTTAAAAAAATTCCCGCAAAAAACCACTCAAGTAGGGGGGGGTAAAAAATGTAAATTCTTGCCCTTGGAGCAAACTCAACTAAATTTTGTATACATAATCTGTGGGCCTCTAGAGAGGTAGAAATGCAAAAACTAACCACCCAAAATGGGGGGTGGGAGGGTCAAAAAATATAAATTCTTGCTATTGGAGCAAACTCAACCAAATTTTGTATACATAATCTGTGGGTCACTAGAAGGCTAGAAATGCAAAAACTGGGTGCGGGGTCCAGGAGGCATAGAGGGGTGTGGTGTGCGGAGGTGGTATGGGGTGGGGATCCAGGGGGCATAGCGGGGGGTCGGGGTGTTGGTTGTGACTAGCAAGTGGGCCGCAGAAGGCGGGCCTTGCAGCTAGTTTAAATTATAAAATTATAAATTTTTAACACACTTTTATTAACTTCACCTGTATGTATGCATGTATATATGTATCAATGTGACATATTTCTTCTGTTAAATTCCGCAAACATTTCTCTATAAAAATAATTGTTTACTCATCAATTTAAATGAAATTACCTATATAAAAATAGAAACATTTCATTATTCTGTTATATCCCGCAAACATTTCTCTATAAAACTAATTAAGACTAAAAAGTAAATATAAATAAATCTATCTACTCTACTCTTATTAAACGAGCAAAAATTGCTTATAATATAAATATATATATTTTTACTTTACCATACAGAGGTATGGTCAAGTATTGTAATCGTGCATGAAAAAAGTTTTTTTCCTTCTTTTTTTCGAAATATCTCAAAAACGGCTGCAACTATTTTGATTAAAAAAATTGAGCGAAACCAGGGCATTTTGGTCTACAAAAAAGCCCTAAAAGTGAACATCGAAAAAATTATATTTTTCGAGATAATAATTGTTTTGTCAAAATGTCTGTTAGTCTGTTTAGTTAGTTAGTTATAGTTATAGTCTGTACGTTACCAAATTTTGTGGACGAGCTAGTTAAAAAACTAATGTGAATATCGAAACCAAATTTATCACGTCCATTGAGATTAATTGCTTATTAGATTTTGGTGCATATCGACCCAAAATTAAGGGGTGGAGGGGGAGGGGGGGGTTAAAAATTAAAAATCTAGGCTATTTGAGCAAACCAAATTTTGTATTCACAATCAGTGGGACCCCAAAAATCTAAAAATGCAAAAACTAACCGCCCAAAATGGCTGGGGGGGTCAAAAAATGAAAATATAGGCCCTTGTACCAAACTCAACCAAATTTTGTATACATATTCAGTGGGCCCACAGTAATCTAAAAATGCAAAAACTAACCCCCCACCCCTATATATGATTATAAGTAATTTTATTAAATATTAAATATAAGTGAGGGGCAAGGTTGTATGGTAAAGTCAAGTGGATGGCCACATCAGAACACGTCAGCTTATTTCTATTTTGAAAACGGCTCTACTGATTTTCATTAAGCCATCAACTCTTATTAACAAGTTTTGAGGATGAGAAAGCGATATCTGACTAGGTCTGGACCTCATCAAAATTCATCTTAATTGACTTTTTCTTAATTAAAGTAATTATTGATAGATGAAAATTTCAAAAAAAAATCTGTTTATATTTTTTCAATTATCTTTTATTTATTAATTGATTTTCTAATTTTAAAACCCACTAATACTTTATACCAAATATTGTTATATATTAGAATTTGCCAATTTATTTGATTAAAATTCCTCTTATTAAAACAACACGCTTGTAAAAAGTATAAAATAATGTAATAAATATAAAGTCAAAAAGCTTGGGGGCACTTTGTCGAAATTAATTAAAAGTACCTACATGCTTCTGCGACCCACACTTTTTGACTTTATGTTTATTACATTATTTTATACTTTTTAGAAGCGTGTTTTTTAGTTTTTTTTTTTTTTTTAATATAATTTATTTATTCTATATACCAGAGGTGGCCACAACGTGGCTCGCGAGCCGCATGCGGCTCTTCAGTCAATCTCGTGCGGCTCTTGAACCCTCTTGAATAATACTAATTTTAAAAAGTAGAGGGTGTGGCGGCATAAAGATCTACCACATTTTGAAGAGGTATTTAAAAAAAATGAAAAAATTTATCTAGAAAAAAACTGAATATATTTTTGAAAAGAACATAAAATATATTTTTTTTAATGTTTTTTAAACATTATAAGACAAAGGGGGGGGGGGGGGTCAAAAATGAAAATTCTAGCCCTTTCGACCAAACTCAACCAAATTTTATATACATATATTCTGTGGACTCTCAGAAGGCTAGAAATGCAAAAACTTATACACAAAATGGGGGGGGGGGTAAAAACGAAAATTCTAGCCCTTTCGACCAAACTCAACCAAATTTTATATACATATATTCTGTGGACTCTCAGAAGGCTAGAAATGCAAAAACTTATACCCAAAATAAGAGGGAGGGGTCAAAAATGAAAATTCTAGCCCTTTCGACCAAACTATGTATACAAAATTTGGTTGAGTTTGATCAAAAGGGCTAGAATTTTTTGACCGCCCCCCTCTGATAATGTTAAAAATACATTTAAAAAAATTTCATTTATTTTTTTTTTTAAATAAATTTAGTTTTTTACTTTATTCTAGTTAAATTTATATCTCTTCAAAATGTGGTAGATCTTTATGCCACACCCTGTACAATAATTAAATTAAAAAAATAATAATACAAAAATTATTTTTATAATGTTATAAAGTAGAGCAAAAAATATATGTTATTTCATTTATATTTTTAAAATAAAAAAATGTGTCTATTTTTAATAAACCATTAATTAATCTCCAAACAATGTGGCTCGCTTTAAAACAGTTTTATAAATTTGTGGCTCCCAAAGTTAAGGTTAGTGGCCACCCCTGCTATATACTATATAGATATATTCTTGTGAAAAATTTCATTTATATATAATTTAAGCGAATGTCTATTTCATATATGAGCAGGAAATTGTATTCCATTCTAAATTGCATACTTTGTGCCTCTTTAGTTTCAAATCTTTGATCTTTGTTATTTAAGGAAAAATGGTAGACGTAAGGTTTGTTGGTTACATCAAATTAAATTTAACCATTTTATTTATTTCTATTTATATAATGCTGCTTTACTAAGATTTAATCTAATATAAAAAATTTTTCTTTTTTTATTGAAATGTAATAATTATTATTTCAGACCATGGATTCATGTGATAAGGGAAGTTTATGATAGTGAAAATGCTCATGAAACGTTTGAAATCGAATTAGACAATGCCTTGGAATCAGGAGCGAGCATTATAATTGTGGAGCCCACCCGACTTGGGGATGAAACGGCTCGGTGGATTTCTGTTGGCAACTGCCTCCATAAGACAGCTGTCTTTTCGGGACTAGGCTCCATCGGCTCAGGTTTGCATATTCATTCCATAGAGATATTATTTAATTTATTAATAATATTCTTTTACTTAATTAGTAGTATTCTTTGTCCTAAATTTATTTGTTGTTTAATTTAGTTAAAGAATATTTCCTGTCATTAATTTAAATTCAAGAATATAAATCGAACTAAGCCTAATTAATAAACAATTATCTGCAAAGAGTATATTAAATTCTGCTTGATGTACATAAGCAGGGGTGGTATCCAGAGAGGGGAGGGAGGATTATGACGCAGAATGAGTCATTGAAATTTCTGGGTGGGGGAGGGTTTAAAATTGTTGCAAAATTAGCAATATATGCTAAAAATGCTTCTCCCTCGAAACATAGATACATTAGGGTGCTCCTTATTTTGGGTATTTTCGAATTTTTACGCTGACAGGGGCTCATATGGTTCAAAATAAATAAAAAAAAATATCCCCCAAGTTTCAAATCTCTATCTCAATTTTAACCTGTGCACCTAGCGATGTAAGTTTCTCATCTAAATAACATTAGATCAAGAGCCTACGACTGCCAGACCTTCGTTATTTTATAAAAGCTGAAAGTTTTTCTGTGCATGCCCCCTATACAGGTAAGAACGACCAGCGACTATAGAGTTTGGGTTGTGGTTGCTTTGGCAGGTAACAGGTAATAAAGGTGTATAAAATAGTACTTTAAATTCGTTAAAGTATAAAGCTCAATTTTTTTATATTTTCTTCGGGATAACTTTAGAAATCTCGTCATCCATTGCCGGACACTTATTACAGTTGCTACCCCTGCCAGACACCCCTAAACTTTAATAAATTATAATTATACTTTCGTTATAATATAAAAGATAACTTTTATATATGTTACTTGGCGACCTATAAAAAAATGTTACCTCAATAGGCGGACAGTTTTAATGGTTTTTACATAGATTTTTGACATTTCGGTTATTATTGATAACCATTGGTGAAGACATGGAGGAATCGACTTAAAATCAAAAATAACCATCGATTCTTATCTAATACTAGAGGAATAACCTTATTGCATTCCATTTTTGTTGTTTTGACTATTTATGACAACTTCTACTGAAAACGTGGAAGAATCGACTTAAAATCAAAAAGACTAAATTCTTTTTTGGTAAACAACTCAAGCTTGAGTTTCTTAAAATTTAGGGGTGTCTGGCAGGGGGTAGCAACTGTCATAAGTGTCCGGCAATGGATGACGAGATTTCTAAAGTTATCCCGAAGAAAATATAAAAAAATTGAGCTTTATACTTTAACGAATTTAAAGTACTAGAGAGAAGAAGGAAACATTTTATTTGTTTCATTTATTGACCCTTTGAAACCCTGAAGAAGGAGGGAAAAATCCTCCGAAACGTCGGTTTGAAAGGAAAGGAGGAAGGATTCCAATAAATTACACCTTATTTTATATGTGTTAATTTTTTCTTTCCTCACTACCTCTGGGCTGCCTTCCATTACATTCAATTAAAGTACTATTTTATACACCTTTATTCCCTGTTACCTGCCAAAGTAACCACAACCCAAACTCTATAGTCGCTGGTCGTTCTTACCTGTATAGGGGACATGCACAGAAAAACTTTCAGCTTTTATAAAATAACGAAGGTCTGGCCGTCGTGGGCTCTTGGGCTACATGGGGTTTTTGCCATTGAAAGATCAATTTTTTTATTCCGGCCAAAGTAATAGTTCAAAAAATGTGAAACTCTGTAGTAATTGTAGTAGTCTGTACTCTGTAGTTTATCCTTAAAATACTAACTATCCCTCGGAATTTTTACAGATTTTTAGCTTTTATAATTTTGGAGTCTATAACTTAGTAACATTATGATATAACAGTATTTTATCTAGCTGTTACTCCAAAATTATAATAGTTAACATTCTGAGGGATAGCTACTATTATAAGGATAAAGTGTACAGAGTTTCAAATTTTTTGAACTATTATTTGGCCGGAATAAAAAATTGATCGTTCAATGCCAAAAACCCCGTGTTTTTAGATGGGAAACTTAGCGAATCTGTAGCTCTTTAAGCTACTAGGTTAAAATTGAGACTTGAAACTTGGTGTATATTTTTTTTTTTTTTATTTATTTTTAACCATATGAGCCCCTGTCAGCGTAAATATTCTAAAATATCCAAAATAAGGAGCACCTTAATAGAGATATTATTCATTTTAGTAATATTTTTTATTTCTTTTTAAATTGAGTTTTTTTTTTTTAATTTAGATAAGAATTATTTCCTGTCGTTAATTTAAATTCAAGAATATAAATCGAACTAAGCCTAATTAATAAACAATTATCTGCAAAGAGTATATTAAATTCTGCTTGATGTACATAAGCAGGGGTGGTATCCAGAGAGGGAGGGAGGATTATGACGTAGAATGAGTCATTGAAATTTCTTGGTGGGGGAGGGTTTAAAATTGTTGCAAAATTAGCAATTAGTATTCTAAAAATGCTTTTCCCTCGAAACATAGATACATTAGGGTGCTCCTTATTTTGGGTATTTTCGAATTTTTACGATGACAGAGGCTCATATGGTTCTAAATAAATAAAAAAAAATATCCATTTATAAGATCAATTTTTTTATTCTGGCCAAATTAATGGTTTAAAAAATTTGAAACTCTGTAGATTTTATCCTTATAGTTACTAGCTAACATTCAGAATTTTTACAGATTTTTAGCTTTTATAATTTTGGAGTCTATAAGCTAGTAACACTAAGGGCCAGTTGTATGTCGGTTGGTAAACTCTTTTTAAACAAAGGATAAGAGTAAATAAATATTTTATTTAATATGGATTTACTATGAGTTAAGGATACTGGGTCACTAAACGTTGACAAAGGGTAAAACCTTAAAATTCACCTTGTGCCTGGTGGGATGGCCAATCAGATGACAGGCACTTTCATCCAATCAGATGACAGGCACTTTCATCTGATTGTTGCGAAATTAGCAATATATGAGCCTAATTAATAAATTAAGTATCAAAAAAATACAAATCTTTAAAAAACAATCAAGAACACTTTTATTCGAATTCGCCCCTTTTTCAATGGTAAATTTTTGTAAAAAAAAAGTTGATTCCTATGTAATATTAAAAAATACAAATCTTAAAAAATCAATCAAGAAAACGTTTATTCGAAACCAAACGTTCCGGGAGAATTTCTTCCTTTTTCAATGGTAAAATTTGTAAAAGAAAAATAATAAAGAAAAAAAAGTTGCTTCCTCTAAAATTATATATCAGGTTCGAGAGGTGGGGGTCTAGGGGTCGTCATGGTTACCAATTTAAATGAAATTATCTATATATATAAAATTAAGGTTTTGTCTGTACATTGGGATGGTGGGGTGGGTTTCGGGGTGGGGGTCCAGGGGGCGAGCCCTCTGGCTAGTCTTGCTAAGGCGGGCCTTGCAGCTATTATGTATATTAAAATTATGTGTTGCTTTCTAAATTGTAGAGGAAGCAACTTTTTTTTTCTTTTTCAAATTTTAACATTGAAAAAGGGAGAAATTCTACCGAAACGTTTGGTTTCGAATAAACATGTTCTTGATTGTTTTTTAAAGATTTGTATTTCTCAATATTTGAAATACAATCAATAAATAATTATTTAATATTACTAATAATATTCTCTTTCTTAAATTTAATTTTTCTTTTAATTTAGATAAAAAATATTTCCTGTCGTTAATTTAAATTTGAGAATATAAATCGAACTAAGACTATTTAATAAATAATAATCTACAATGATTATATTAAATTCTGCTTGATGTAAATAAGCAGGGGTATTTTCATAGGGGGAGGGAGGATTAAGACGCAGAGGAAGTCATTGAAATTTCTGGTGGGAGGGGGGTGTGAAAATTGTTTAAAAATTATCAATATATGCTAAAAGTGGTTCTCTCTCTCTCCCTCGAAACATATAAGTACATAGAGATATTATTTACTTTATTAGTATAATATTCGTTTTCTTAAATTTAATAATCGATGAAGTAAAAAGTTCTGAGCCTTTTCCGTTAGATGGCTTTAATGAGCCATATCTCACGATGCTTTACGTCGCATATGGTCATTCTTTTTTGCGATTTAAAGGTGACATAACGTTTAAAAAAAAAAGTTCTTTGACAGTTTTGTGTTTGATGAAGACAGTTGTGTGTTAGAGCGTTCCCAAATGCAGGTAAAAAAAGAAAAAATTCGATACATTCTTCAGTACCACTACGACCAAGGGGAAAATCGGAGCAGGCTTCCAAAAAAATGTGTGCTGTTTGTTTATAGACCTAATACAGTATCGATTGCAACAGCAAAGCGTTGGTTCCGTTCTGGTAATATGGACGTCGTAGATGAGACACGCTCTGGTAGGCCAATCATCGAAAAAGTCGATAAAATCATGGATATTGTAGAGTCGGACCGGCATGCAAGCACTTATTCCATTTCCCAGGAACTGAAGATTAGCCAGAAAACCATTTGGAACCATTTGCATAAGGCTGGTCTCAAGAAGAAGCTCGATGTATGGATGCCACACGAATTGACGCAAAATAAACTTTTGGACCGAATTGATGCCTGCGATTTTTTGCTGAATCGATGGCGGAAGCAATGGGGATGGTGACTGTTGATGAAGAATGGGTCACATACGAGAAGAACAGGCAAAAAGATCGTGGTCCAACCGCGGTGAGCCGGCCCAAACGATCGCCAATCCCGGATAAACGGCCAAGATGGTTTTACTGTGTGTTTGGTGGGATTGTAAGGGAATCATCCACTATGAGCTGCTCCCATCGGCCCAATCACTCAATTCGGACCAATACTGTCAACAACTGACCAGATTGAAGCAGGCGATCGACGAAATCCGGTCAGAATTGGCCAATAGGAAGGGTGTTGTGTCAAGTGAACGCCAGGCCGCACACATAACGAAGCGCCAGAAGCTCCGAGAGCCTGGATGGGAGGTTATATCGCACCCGCCGTATAGTTCAGACCTGGCACCAAGCGATTATTACCATTTCAAGCATTTGCAAAATTTTCTTGATGCTACAAAACTGGCCTCAAGAGAGGCTTGTTAAAATGACTTTTTCACCAATAGGGACTAGGAATTCTTCAAATAGGACAAAAGTTATCAAACAAAACGGCGCATATTTGATCTAAATCCGAAAATCCTAACTTTGTTAAATTTATCGTCGAAATAAAGAGAAAAAAGGCTCAGAACTTTTTAGTTCACCTATTATAATCTCTCTTATATATAGTAGTCCAAGAGCTGGTGACACATTTGACTACGGATTTGACCCAACTAGAAATAATGCGTAATAGTACCGTCTATGGTAGTTGTACAGGGAATGGCCAGTCTGGCAGGCTGTAGCAGGTGGATCAGGTACTGCGCATGGTGTGAGTGCGGTAAAAAATACATATGTGTTAAAAAATATTTTTGACCCACAATGAAATTATAAAAATTATAATTTATAGTCAATTATAAACATAATATATTCACTCCAGACCATTTGAGTGGTGGGACGTGGAACCAGACCACCCAAAGTGTATTTTTACAACATGAACATAAATATTTGATGCTATTTTTTTCATGTTGTAAAAATACACTTTGGGTGATCTGGTTCCACGTCCCACCACTCAAATGGTCTGGGGTGAATATATTATGTTTATAATTGACTATAAATTATAATTTTTATAATTTCATTCTGGGTCAAAAATATTTTTTAACACATATGTATTTTTTACCGCACTCACACCATGCGCAGTACCTGGTCCACCTGCTTAGACCAGCCAGACTGGCCATTCCCTGTACAACTATCATAGACGGTACTATTACCCATTATTTCTAGTTGGGTCAAATCCGTAGTCAAAATGTGTCACCAGCTCTTGGACTATAGGTGTTATAATCTCTCTTATATATAGGTACTCTTTATAAACCCTCCAATATAAATCTCTTATAGGTGTTTGTCTCTTGTTGAAGGATTTCAAAGTTTTCTTCCCTTATATCATGACCTGACTTGCATGTGCAAAATGAACTTAGGAGAAAAAAAATCTTTGTATTTTAATTTTTCTCCTTGTGAAACACCACCAACTCGAACCTAATATAATTTGAACTTAGGAGGTTTTCACTTGGATGCGACGTTATTACTAATATCTCATTCAGAAAATAAGATATTACTTGTTTTAATATACTTTCTTTTTTTTTCATTTCCAGGTATAATTTGGACTGAGAAACCTTATATATGCACAGCTCTTGGATTTCTTTCAATTCTATGCACTGGTCTTTATACAATATCATGGCAATTTGATCCCTGTTGCAAATATCAAGTCGAAACTGATAAAGAGAAAATAAGGAATCTGCCAGTGTCTTCAACATCTACCGTAGTGCTCGTGAGGAAAGAAACATACAGACGTGATACATTACAAGCTACTGTTTCTATTTTGGCAGCTGTCTTTTGTGGATTTCAATTATATAAGGAATATAAATGACTGAATTAAAAGTATGAATAGCCATGGGAGAAGCCTTAACTTGATTATTTTCTTCAAATTAGGTGTAATGTATAAATTAATTGACTTGTAATTTTTCAAACCCCCCCCCCCCTGTTATATAATCACTTTTATTGATTTGTTCCTAAACATCGATCAAATAGCTTTTAAATATTTTTATGATTACATTCCACCTAAAACAAGCAAATGGCTTAATTCCCATACACTTCATACTTGACTAACAGTAATAATGAATAAATGATACAAATTCTTAGTATGTTTTTCATATACCAGGTGAGTTTTTTGTCTTTAGACAGTCTTATAACTCAAAAACAGTGCATTATATAAAAAATAGTTTCAAATAAAAGTTTATTTATATCAGGCGGGAAACCGAGGGGTGATCCGCGATTGGAAGTAGGTGTACAGTATATTAGGTCGCGGTTCACCCTTCGGGGGAAACTAAACTACGCCATTGTTTGTCGACCTAGAACAGGCTTTCAAGGGTATTTTAAGGTCAAGTTCTGTTTTTTAAATGTAATACTATATGTTTCTGTACATATTCTTAATCTAGAAAAAAAAAACTGAACAACTTTTATTAAAACTATTTTTTTATACGACATCAAATAAACAAAAAATATTAAATCAATTAGATCTCAAAAAAAAAATTATAATAATTATTTTTAACAATTATTTAATTTAATTATCAAATAATAATGATCAAATATTTAATAAATAAAACTCTAAACTTTCAATCAAAACAAATCGTACTACACATTTATTAGAATGAGATTCACAAATTAAATCAACTTCCCCAATAAGTTTTCACTTAAAATTTGGATTTTCATATAGAATAGAATAGAATAGAATATTTATTTGCAAAAAAATAAGTAAATACATTGTAGGTATATGTAAAAAAAAATTTAAACTAATTAAAGACAATAAAATAAATTAAATTTAACAATTATTGCAACACCCCTCATTAAGCAAAGCTTGTGTGGAGGGGTGGTATGAATGCAAAGATACATTAGTATTTTTAAAAACATTTTTTGACAATTTTAATTTTTCAAAAATGTGTAACGGTAAACAAGACACTTCCGCTCCAGAATCCAACTTAAATTCTATTTCACAGTTATTATTAACTAAAATATTTTTCATCCACACTTTGTCTCTCGAATGACACTTATCATTGAATTTTTGCCTTATTACTTAAAATAGTGTCTATAAAATAATCCTTATTATTTTTTTCTAAATTAAATTCCACTATGTCTACCTATTTCCAACATACCCGGGAGAAATGCCCCTTTCCATCACACTTCCAACAGTTACTGTTAAATGCTGGACACGGAATTCACAATAAGAGCCGCATCTCCAGCAGTTGTTTTTCTTCCTTCCCTGGCCGTTCCGATCGGTAGTCGTAGGGACGCCCGTTTTTCTTGACTCGTTGGCTTTGTCCTTTTATAACCCGGAAGATTGGATTGAACACTACTGCATAATTCTACCGCCTCATCTCCTTGACGCTTAGTGAGTCACTGATGATAAGGCTTTTCTCCAGTCCACGGTTTTTAATATAGGAGAGGGCTAATTGAATAGCTTTTAATTCACCAGTAAAGATGCTAGAGATGAAGGGGGGCTTAAATTTCATTTCAATGCTATCATGTTTAAATGCACAACCCACTTTAGTTTCAGGTTTTGAACCGTCAGTGTAAATTAGCGAATATTTGTGAAAGATATTGTTGATTCTGGTATATTTATTGAATCTATGAAGATCCTAAATAATGGTGGGCTTTTTAATAAGCCAAGGAGGTTTGGGAGCACTTATGAGTGCAACTTGGAGTTTACAAGAATCATCAAATGTGTCTGTGTAATTTTTCATTCTGACAGCCATGGGCTTACTGGATCTAGGTTTTTTTTTGTTTTTTTTTTTTATTTAGATATATATATATATGCAGGAGGGGGCCAAAAGTCAGTTTCCTAAACATGATTGATTATCTTGTCAATTTTTTTTTTTTTTTATACATGTGTGATTTATTTAATCATCTTGTCAAAATTGTTTTTTATTGCTAATATTCTAATACGTTATCGCGTTCAAATAAATCATGATATTTATTCATCATATTTATTAAATAATTTCTCCCACCCGCTGCAAACTGCACTGTAATATTGCTGCAAAATTTTTGAAATCCGTTTGAGGGTCCCAATAAATGGCTATTCTGTCAACCTCATTTGCTTGCGGTATGTGTTTGATTAGATACGCCATCAATGGTACAACTCATTTACTTTGAATGCAGTCGTTCCTCATCTTGTCAAAATTGTTTTTTATTGCTAATATTCTAATACGTTATCGCGTTCAAATAAATCATGATATTTATTCATCATATTTATTAAATAATTTCTCCCACCCGCTGCAAACTGCACTGTAATATTGCTGCAAAATTTTTGAAATCCGTTTGAGGCTCCCAATAAATGGCTATTCTGTCAACCTCATTTGCTTGCGGTATGTGTTTGATTAGATACGCCATCAATGGTACAACTCATTTACTTTGAGTGCAGTCGTTCCTCATCTTGTCAAAATTGTTTTTTATTGCTAATATTCTAATACGTTATCGCGTTCAAATAAATCATGATATTTATTCATCATATTTATTAAATAATTTCTCCCACCCGCTGCAAACTGCACTGTAATATTGCTGCAAAATTTTTGAAATCCGTTTGAGGCTCCCAATAAATGGCTATTCTGTCAACCTCATTTGCTTGCGGTATGTGTTTGATTAGATACGCCATCAATGGTACAACTCATTTACTTTGAATGCAGTCGTTCCTCATCTTGTCAAAATTGTTTTTTATTGCTAATATTCTAATACGTTATCGCGTTCAAATAAATCATGATATTTATTCATCATATTTATTAAATAATTTCTCCCACCCGCTGCAAACTGCACTGTAATATTGCTGCAAAATTTTTGAAATCCGTTTGAGGCTCCCAATAAATGGCTATTCTGTCAACCTCATTTGCTTGCGGTATGTGTTTGATTAGATACGCCATCAATGGTACAACTCATTTACTTTGAATGCAGTCGTTCCTCATCTTGTCAAAATTGTTTTTTATTGCTAATATTCTAATACGTTATCGCGTTCACATAAATCATGTAATTTATTTATCATATTTCTGCAGTAATTTTCCCCACCAGCTGCACACTGCACTGTAATATTGCTGCAAAAATTTTTGAAATCCGTATGAGGGTCCCAATAAATGGCTATTCTGTCAACCTCATTTGCTTGCGGTATGTGTTTGATGATTAGATACGTCATGCGTACCAACTCATAATTTACTTTGAATGCAGTCGTTCTTCTTAAGGCAATTGTGAATTTTTTATCACCAATTTCCATTACGTTTTTTGTTTTTTTGTTTTCTTCGATGGCTAAAAAAAAATAGAAAATTTTACCAATAGTATCAATATATTAACTATATATATGTAAATTAGATAGGATGGTCTATATATGCGTTGATAGATCTACTTAGAAAGAATGAAATTTTGTTCGGGTTTATGGGGCTAAATAGAATATTATATGACGGGTGAGTTGGTAGAGAGTAGATTTTTAATATATAATTTAGTGCTAACATGTCTCTTCGTATTCTTAAGAGGAGGTTCATCCGATTCTGCTAATAAACTAACTACTGGGCTAGCTCTAAAAGCCCCCAATGAATTTCGAATACCCATGTTATGTATAGAGTCAAGTTTTTTTAGAAGACTATCATTAGCTGACGAATAAATGGGAGATCCATAATCTAATTTGCTCCTTATTATAGCCCTGTAAACCCTCAGGAGGGCGGAAGGATCCGCTCCCCACTGAGAGCCCGCTAGGACTTTGAGAAGGTTCATCGACTTAAGACATTTCAACCTAAGTTGCTCGACATGAGTCTTCCAGTTCATTTTTTTGTCAAAGATTAGACCCAAAAAATTGAACTTATCCTGGTAGACAAGGTTATTTCCATTAAGTGTAAAAATTGGATCATCGTGTGCAGTTCTGAGCCTACAAAAATGTAGACAGGAAGTCTTAGTTGTTGAAATCTTAAAACCATGTTCAATAGCCCAATTATTTATGTCTTCTTTAGTAGATTGTAATTTAGATTTTATAATATTTAAGATATTTGATTTGTAATAAATGCATAAATCATCAACGAAAAGAGACTTTTGAATTGGGTATCTAATTGTGGTTAAGATGTCATTAATTACTATGGTGAATAGCGTCGTACTTAACACACTCCCCTGAGGAAGACCATTGTCCTGTCTGTTTATTTGAGATAAAGTGTTTCCAATCCGAACCTGGAAGATACGGTCGGAAAGAAAAGTTATTTTCTTTAATTGTACTTTCGTAGACTCAATCGATTTGCTGAGCCTAATGGCGTCCTCAAGAGACAATTTTGATTCTCGAAGAAGCCTTTCTTGGATTTGTTTATCCAGTACACCCAAAACCAGTCTATCTCTAACCATATCCTCCGGTTTATCGTAGTCACAAGATTTCACTTTTGTCTTTAATGTTAAGATAAAAGCATCTATACTCTGCCCCACTTCTTGTACAATACTATTAAATTCAAATCGTTCGAAAATTACATTTTCTTTAGGCGCACAATATTCCTCAAATAATTGGAGCACAACTTTGTAATTATCTTCTTGGTCCTTTTTGATTGTGAATGTATTATATAACTCCAAACCTTCGTCTCCAATACAATTGAGGAATTTTTTTTTTTGGCTTTTCGGCCTTTCTAGCCATAAGCCATTTACGATACTATTTATTTTATTTAAATTTGTCCCTACCCCGGGGGTCAGATTTTAGCCGGTATGCCTCGAGTCGGATTCGAATCCGGGTCCACTTGGTAGCAGGATGACACGCTACCGCCTAGTCTATCCGCCCCCCCCCCTCCCCCAATTGAGGAATATAGCGAATTTTTTTTTTCCCACTTGCAACTTCTTTATCACATGCTTCTAAAACAATTTCAAACTTTTTAAATTTGAAAGTTTATATTAGGAAAATAAGGACAAGTTTTTTGTGTGACTTTTTTATTTATCCACCAACGTTTCGTCGACTTTGCCGACTTCTTCAGGGCTTCTACAATTATAAGAACATTATTGATATGAATTTACAAAAGTACAATTAGAATTCCAAAACAAACATGTATTAATAATTTACCTACCAAATCCTGTCACACATTCGTCTAAATTTTCTTATTATCCTCGTTACCATTGAAGGCCATCAGAACACAATTTTCAAAAAAATATTTGGCACATTCACAAAAAAACGCAATTTGTCTTTCTTTTCTTTTTAATATTAACAATTTCATTAATATAAAACAGAAATCACATATATATAGAATAAGGCAACCCTGTTTTTTAAACCAGAATAGAATATTTTTTTTCTCCGTTTGATCCTTACATACAGAAATCTCAACTTCAAATAAACTAAACTTATACATTATAAAATATGTCAATGACACCAGCCAAGTTATAATTAAATAAAAAAATACATTAGGAATCTATTTTTGTCTCCAACATTTAATTGCATTTATTTTTGCAAATTTTTTTTATATTAATTAAAGGAATCGTAGGGAGTTGGACAGGACTTTAAATTAAATTAAATATATTTTCAGAAAAAGAATCCCAAAAAATAGATAATTCGGCTTCTGCGGCTTATCGGGCCTAACGGGTCAGTTGACTCTAGCAGCAAGCATTAGTCAGCCGTTTTCTGCCTCATGGCAAACATCACAGCGCTCAATAAAATTATTCGCATTCGTTTCGAGTATTCTCGAATGCTTGGACAAACCAACTGGTTAAAATTCGCTTTCTCTATCTACTCAACAGCCAACTCTGGACCAAAGATGAAATGGGGGTCTCAATACCAGTAGAACATAATTTAAGCCTTCCTGAATTGACCGGTTCTTCCCGTCTCTGCAACTGGTTTCAAGGGTATGAATCCAGAATACTTGCTTTGATTCCTAGCCATCTAAACGGCTCCAAATTGATAACTTAGTTTTTTGACAGAAAACAATTACTTTGTTTAAAAGGTTTATATTTTATGTTATTTGATGAATTGAATGAATTGTGATAGAAAAAAGAATACTGTTTGAAATGTTTTTTCTCGTAGTAAAAAATCCTGACAAATAAGTTTAATAAATGAGCCACTGAAGAAGTTGCAAAACAGCAACGAAACGTATGGCATATTTAATCAAAACTTGTATTTAATTTAATTTAAAGTCTTGTCCAACTCCCTACGATTCCTTTAATTATTAATCATAGACACGAATAATGAAATATTTTTTATTTCTATCTTTATATTTGTTAAGTAAAAAACTATAAATGCCGCTTTAAATTCTGGGTGTCTGTTCTAAAATTCACCGTGTTATTTAACGAAATGTGAATCATTTTACTTATTGTTCTTTTAAAATATATTGGTTCGAAATCCAATATTAATGTATCGTTAAATTCGAATTGGTGATTTAAATTAAAATGATGGGCAGCCAGGGCGGTTTTGTCATTTTTTAAAACATTACACTACAATCATACATATGTTGTGTTATTCTTTTTTTTTTAAATATTGCGATGTCTGTCCGATATATGATTTCCCACATGAACAGGGTATTTTATAAACAACACCTGACTTTTTATCATTCTCTGTTATATCTTTTAATCTACTATATAATGAACCCACAGTTAGGATGTTATAAAAAGCCAGTTTGGAATTTGTTTTCTCAAAACATCGATCAACTTTATATGAGATTTCTGGAATAAAAGGAAATTTAAAGAAAATCTTTCTTTCGTTATTTAAAATTGTATTTTGTCTATGGCTGTTAATGCTATTATTATCCATTCTACTTTGTTTAAATTTCTTCCAATTGGAGGCAATGTTCCCTCCTAAACCCAAGGGAGCAGGCGGCTTGAACATCTCCCTATTCATTTTTAACACCTGACACCATTTAATATTTGGTGGTTTTAAATGAAATACTTTATATTGATTTGAATGATATGTTTATTCATCAGTGTCCGATCACAAGATGATGGCCTCTCTCTCGACAGTCTCCAGCACTCCCACTATGCCTGCCCTTGCGCAAGCGCATATATTACATTATTAAATAAATAATTTAATAATAATTAATAATTTTGCGACACTATTCTAAGACTTCTGGATGAATTCCAGTTTTAATTTCGTTATTTTGGCCTGTTTCAGTTTCTTCGTAGCCTTTACATTTCCTGTTTTTATTTATAAACAGATTTACAACACAATAAAATTAAGCTTCTGAGGGTGTATTCCTATCAGGAAAACGCTCGGCATCCATTTCACTGGCAGCCCCATAACAATTCTTCCACATTCACCGCATAGACCATTTCAATTCTGTCTTCAACAAATAATGCTCCATTTTTATTATGAAAATACAATATAACTATCTACTACTTTTTTAAACGCAAGAATTTTAAATAGTTCTATTATAATCACTTAAATCTGTGTACCTACGTATAATGAAGTTTTAAGTTCATTATAAACACTTATTTTCATTGTTGTGACTTTTAGATTTAATAAATATGTATTTAATAATTAATTATTTAATCATTATTATTTGATAATTAAGTTGAATAATTGTTAAAAATAATTATTAAGATTTTTTTTTCGAGATCTAATTGATTTAATATTTTTTTTTTTTTATTTGATGTATAAAAAATAGTTCTAATAAAAGTTGTTCAGTTTTTTTTGTAGATTCAGAATATGTACAGAAACATATAGGTTTCTATTTAAAAAACAGAACTTGACCTCAAAATACCCTTGAAAGCTTGTTCTAGGTTGACAAACAATGGCGTAGTTTAGTTTCCCCCCTGATATAAATAAACTTTTTTTCATATAATGCACTGTTTTTGAGTTATAGGACTGTCTCAAGATAAAAAAACTCACCCACCCGGTATATATAGATATTCATGATCTGTTTATTTTAACTTTTTAAATTTAATTTTTAAGATGCTTTAATAAATTATTATAAATTGTCATTTCCTGCTCAAAGTGAACATGCTAAACATGTCTATATATATATATATAAAATTAAGTTGCACAATAAATAGAAAATTGTTTTTATTTAAATTATTATTTGTTGTATAAACTGATTGTTTTTTTTTTTTGAGATTGTAAGAAATCGGTGAGAGTTTTAACAAGCTTATACTTAACCAAAGTTAATATATAAAGAATGGAATAAAAAAAAAATCTTATAATCATATTGATTATGATCTAAAATATAAAAAAAAATCTAGTATTGTCAAAGGAAATAACATATATTTTATTAGATATTGTATATAATATTGTACAGAGTGTTCTAACCCTAGCCAGTTGAACAAATGTAGTGAAAAAGAGAAACCTATAAATTAAATGATTTTAATAAAATTATTCATTTCTTTTTACAACCCCTTTATATTACCCTATATACATATATTCAATCCCCCAAACTTAAGCAAGTTCTCAAATTGTCCAAAAAGTACCAAACCATTACCGGGTAGCCACAGAAAAATGATTTCAAATTTCCCTGATAATTCCAGGTTTTCCAGGAAATTTATTATATTTTTCCATGATTTGTATGATCGAGATATTTAAAGTTTTGATTAAAGTCATACTTTTTCAAATCGAAATTAAGCATCAAAAAAATTTTCCCGCATTTTTTTAAGCATACAAAACTTTATCTCTTAAACTAATGATGGCATAGTAAACCTTTTTACGATACGGTCATTAGTTAAAGATATCCAAGGGGTGAACCACGATTGGAATTAGGTGTACACGTCTTTGGAATTCATTAGATAACGCCCCTTTATCTATTGTCTTCTACTTGGAAATAGAAGTGGAAGTAGGTGTACACGATATTAGGTCGCGGTTCACCCCTCGGAGATATCGATGGTAAAAAAAACCAAAGGTTACTTTTCACTTAGGGCCAGGCCAGTTGTATGTCGGTTGGTAAACTTTTTTTAAACGTTGACAAAGGGTAAAACCTTAAAATTCACCTTGTGCCCGGCGGGATGGCCAATCAGATGACAGGCACTTCATCTGATTGGCCATCCCGTCGGGCACAAGGTGAATTCTAAGGTTTTACCCTTTGTCAACGTTTAAAAAAGTTTACCAACTGGCTCTTAATGGCCGATATCTCAGCGATAAATAGTCGCATAGCAAACAAACAAAAAATACCAAATTGCAGCTTGAACACCAGGCTCAATGACCAGGTATTTTTTGTTTGCTATGCGACTATTTATCGCTGAGATATCGGCCATTAAGTGAAAAGTAACCTTCGGTTTTTTACCATCGATATCTCTAACTAATGATCGTACAGTAAAAAGAAGGTTTACTGTGCCATCATTAGTTTAAGAGATAAAAGTTTTGTATGCTTAAAAAAATGCGAGAAATTTTTTTTGATGCTCAATTTCGATTTGAAAAAGTACAACAAAATGACTTTAAGCAAAACTTTAAATATCTCGATCATACAAATAATATATTCAAATTATGGAAAAGTATAATAAATTTTCTGGAAATCCTGGAATTATCAGGGAAATTTGAAATAATTTTTCTGTGGCCACCCTGTCACACAATTTTTTGGATAATCTTGCTTTCACTGGTCTAGTTTTTATATAGTTTACTATATGAATGCTTCACTTGCCAAATCGATTAATTCCACTTTCTGAATTTTATTAAATTTCAATGTCAAAGCACTTGATTGACTCTTAACTGTATATATTCAAAACAAATTTCTCTAATAATAAATATTAACACCAATAAATGACAAAAAATGTTGGCCATTGAATAATAAATAATGTACATTATTTCAACGCATTTCTCCACTTTATATTTTATCGATTTGGCAAGTGAAGCATTTACCATATATAATGATAATTATAATTTATAATATATATTCACCACAAGTTCTAAAACTAGATTCAGTGGAGGGCTCAAATACTTTTGTGCTTCTCTGTGAATGCTGCAATGGATCCATATATTGAATCCGAAGCTTTTTATTTATTTATTTATTTTAATGCAATCGAATGCAAGAAGGGGTGCACCAGTAAAGATGCAGCCCCTATGGATCTCGAAAGACCCTTGCATTACCGAAGAGAAGGGAAAGTTGATTAAGTGAGAGGGTGTAGACGTAGGTGTTTATACACTCGGGTTTTGAAGGTTTGAAGATTATAAGTTCTGGGAAAGATGGAGTGTTCCAGTTTCTTGAAATCATGGGGATATATGTATTGGCGAATGAAGTGGTCCGGCACTTTTCTAATTTGACACCGAAAGAGTGTTGGGAGTCGGCAAAACGCGTGCTACGTGCAAAGCATGCTTTGGGGGAATTATTGATTTTATCTCATCAGAGCACCTGCCGTGATAGAGTATTTATAGAAAAGGGAAAGGGCAGAGACATTTCTTCGATGAACTAGCGAGTCGAGGAAGTCGGTGAGGGTAGAATCGTCAATTAGCCTGACGGCTCGTTTCTGAATTGCATCCAGGATAGCAAGAGAATATTTAGAGGCTCCTCTCCATAGATGAGAGCCGTATTCGATACAGGGGCGGATTTGGGCCTTGTAGATGGTGAGAAGATGTGGGGGCTTGAATAAGTAGCCAATCTTCCTTGCTGCAGATTTCGCCACAGAGGAGATGTGTTCATTCCAAGACAGGTCAGATGCGACAGAGACGCCCAACATGGATAGGCTGTCACACATTTTCAGGGGATTCGAATCGAAGTGAATATCAGGGAAATTTTTATTTTCGCGCCTAGAAATTAGACAACATTGAGTCTTGTTTGCAATAAAGTCAACTAAATTTTGAGAGCCCCATTTATTCAGTTTGTCTAGGTCGAGAGTGATTGATTTGATTATTCGGGAGTGAGGGTTTGCCGTGCAGAGTGCTATCGTCGGCGTAACAATGAGTGGGATTTGACGTTTGATCGATAAGGTCGTTTATATAAATTAGGAAGAGTGTGGAGGAGATTACAGAGCCTTGGGGAACACCAGCGTTTATTTCGAATAAGCGCCTATAATCCTCTATAACAGACGGTGACCATCGTCACTAGAATCCCCACAAATTTGTTCAGGATCTGGAACAAGTCTTGAGCCTTTGTTCTTGCAGTAATACTTTTACAAAAGAGAAAGTCTTCCACAATGGGATTACAATCTAAAAACCGACAAGTTAAAACCTAACAAATCAATCCTAATTATTGTCTGTGGCATCATCGAGCCGGGTGATTCACGGTTGATGGCACGTTAGACGTTTATGGAAAACGGAAGGCAGGATTTTTCTGAAAATTTAGAACCTTACATTTTCTTACCTGTTCTATTGATCTAAAATATTTTCAGCATTGTGACGTTTCGGCTTCTATCAAAAAGTCGTAGCAACTTTATTATTATAAATGGAACATCCCATATATTAACACGTTTTTAGAACCACCCTTTTATTAAAATACTTTTTTGTTAAAATTGTCCTATACCTATCTCTTTCGGTTTTCGAGATAAAAAATAATTTGTGTTAAATATGGTCCAAAACATGGCCCTAATTAAACAGTTTATTGACGATGTTCAAAAAATTTCGCAAAATGATCGCAAATATTGATTATTCAAACGAAGTTCTTATACACTTTATGTTATGTACAAAATAAATAATTTCATAAGAACTTCGTTTGAATAATATATATTTGCGGAGATTTTTTGAACACCGTCAATAAACTCTTTATAAGTTTCTTATAAATAGTCAACAAACTGTCATAAGCTTGATATTTCCATGGTTAGTTAAAATTAAATTAATTAAAACGTAATTTTTCACGAAAAAGCGCCTTTATTAAGGAAACTTGATGTTTTAGGTATACATTTAGGTCCCTATAGGGACATGATATATCGTCTTAAAGCATTTTTCTTCGTCTTTCAATTTATTGAGTAACTTAAACTCATTTCCTTTTAATTTTTCAATTACAGTGGGTGGCCAAATTACTATACTCATTTGAAAAATGACATCATCTTTCATACGTTTTTAAGGGTTTAGCTTACTATTAAACTCATAATATCGTTTCAATTATTATCTCTATAGGTTTATTAGCTTAGGACAATACAAATACAAATTGAAAGTTTTTGTGCCGAGGGTACCAGAATTTTTATATATTGAAGGAGACAATAAAAGAGTGTGTCTTCTGGTGGAATTATAAATTTTATTTATTTATAACGAGACTATAGTTTCGATGGCCTTTCCTCCTCATCAGTCTATTACAATTGATTCACAGGGATTAATGTATGAATGGAAAGTGAAACTATAGTCTCGTTATAAATAAAATGTATAATTCCAACAGAAGACACACTCTTTTATTGTCTCCTTCGATATACAAATACAATTTCAATATTTAGTGAATCCTCCCTTTTGAGCAATCCCATTTTGTATGTGCTGCGGCAATGAATTTTTTGGCTATTTCTTGAAGTGCAGGTGTATCGGGTTGAGTTCTGGCGAAATGCCAGCCCAGTTCAAAAATACTAGATTTTTTAAAAAATATTGAATAAAATAAATTTACTTGATAAAAATCATTTTTCGTTAAATTGAAGGGTTGGTTTTGTCACAAATATAATAAAACAATAATTTTAATAACTATTTGAATTATTTAATTGATAACTATACAGTTTCGGTCACCACTGGTCGACCATCCTCAGTAGTTCTAAAATTAAAATGAAACATTTTATTTACATTTTTTCTTTTTATAGAGAATTATATAACACAAAAATTTTTTACAATAGTTTGAAATCATACATACATCTCGTTCAAGAACCGGAATTTGTCATTTCACATGAAACATTCATTCTTAAAACTTCAATATAGATACATCACACAAATCGAAGGAGACAATAAAAGAGTGTGTCTTCTGCTGGAATTATAAATTTTATTTATTTATAACGTTATAAATAAATAAAATTTATAATTCCAGCAGAAGACACACTCTTTTATTGTCTCCTTCAATATATAAAAATTCTGCTACTCTCGGCAAAAACTTTCAATTTAATCACACAAATCATTACAATCACACACATACATATATATAGCAACAATTTATAAAAACGTTTATCACTGAACTAGAAACTATTTTGAATTAATGATTATATTAAATATTATTTTCAATTTTATTTTTTTCTAATTATCTCATTGCATAGTCAATTATTATACAATTAAAAAACCCATTATAAATAATCCATTCTAGAAACACATTATAAATTAAAAAAACCCCATTCATTCTTTATTTTTTATTTTTTATTAATGAAATATCAAAATACACATCTCCCTATTACATTTTTCTTATAAAATCAATACCAGTTTAATCAACATACTAAATTAAATCAATATTCTCACAACAATGACACAATGAGACTGTAGCATTCTGATATGTTTTCCGAATCCATTTTGAAATTTACACATTCATCGATATCTTTCAATATATAAAGAGATTCTTTTATTTTCCTCTTGGTCCAATTCTTCTCATAATCTAGTATCTTTACACCTTCAAAATCGAAACTATGTTCGTTGTCAATAGCATGAATGGATAACGCGGAGACCAATTTATTTCCATTAATCGATGAAATATGTTCCTTAATTCTTTGTCTCAAATGCCTTGAAGTCTCACCTATATATTTGTGTGTTTTTTTTATCTTTTTTACATGTATCACAGACCATCTCATAAACAACCCCCATTTTATCAAGTTTTTCAACATGAGTCTTATTATTGAATATGTTCATTCTTCAATTTAACGAAAAATTTAAATCAAGTCACTTAAGTTCTGGAAGAATTTTAAAAATCATTTGAGTATAATAATTTGGCTATCCACTGTAATTGTGTATTGAGATCCTCCACCCTGAACTGGTGGTTTTGTTATAGACAAAAGAAACATTTGACAGCAGTTTTATCAACCGAATCGCTGATCATAATACTCCCTAAATCTACAGCAGCCGGTAGAATTAGTTGATATGCGATGGTATGGGGCTTTTTCAATTCTCAACTCTTTATGAAACCTTGTATAATGCTAGCAAAGCATTATTTGGTATTGACAAATGATTAGAAAAGGTACCTTTTTGTTGTTTTAAATCATTTAACTTCTTCGATCCTTTGAATATAATTTTTTTCTTAATTTTCTAATTTAATTTATAATAATATTAAATTGTTTTTCTTTAAAAACTGCCTCTTTTAGGAATTTCGCGTCGTGTAGTTTCGACAAAATTTGAATTATTTTCCAAGCTTTACTGCTGCGATTCACTGAAAGAAGTTATATTTGTAAATAAATATATATTTCTTTTTTATTAAAAAAAAGATATAAGTTGGTACAAAAAGAAAACTACAAAAATTTATTTTAGGGAAGATAAATCCCAAGTCATTTGTTTAATAAATATAAAATCAAAAACATATTTATATATTTTTTTAAATAACTATATATATTAAAAATGTATAAATTGGTAATATAGGAATTAAAATAATTTACATATACACCGTCAGTATTATTCAAAGGTTATTAAAAATGAGAGCAAGGCATCCTAGTTCAAATAATTTTTGCAGCGACTATTATTAAACCGGATTTTGTATTGAAGTTTAACCCAATATTTCAGTCCGTTCAGTAAATTTGAAAGCTTATAATAAAACTTTTAATTGATATAAATGGAATCCCACTAGACCCTGGAAGTTTGGAGATTTCGCCTCTTATTAACTTGCGTTATCTCATACTTTATCCACTTGTGCCCCTAGTAATAAATTAACATATAATATTGATCTTTCGAGTCCACTATATTTCTTTTAATAAAATTAAAATTGAAAAATATAAATTAGTAGGTATGTTACAAATTTTGCTTATGACCAAGACTATAGGTATATCTATTATTAACATAGGCATGAATTTGTAATAAATGGATAAGAATAAAGAAAATTTAAAAAAATTTTAAGAAACTTTTAAAATTTAAAAATATAAAATACTATGTAAGGTAAACGTTCAAGTAATGGGCCATGCTCCTATAATGGGCCACCCCTTTAATAATTCCTGTTAGGATACATTAGCACTGAAATTCAGTTCATTCCTTTACTTTATGTCAAGTGTTTGGATTATTCTGCTAAAGAGACGAATATTTGTGATTGTTTTAACTTGTGATTAAGAAATCTGTTAAGGAAAGTGATTTTTTTAAACAAATAATATTTATTTACTTTAAGGAATATTTAATACGATAATATGTATAATTCAAATTGTACAGTGCATAAATGATGAAAAACTTAGAATTTCATTGCCGAAATAGGGTGGCTCATCATGGGATCACGAATTGTTCAATTGTCCCAGTAATGGGCCAGCCCGGACCATCATAAGAACATGGTATCATTCTGAATTAAGCTTACTATTGAGAACTTCGATCGAAACCTAACTGATCAGTACAGGAACGGGCATTGTACTATGAATGGTTACAATAATGGGCAGGGCTGACCCATTACTGGAGCGCGCCGGCCCATTACTGGACCATATGCATTTTTAGAAAAATATGAATAAAACAGATAAATTATGTTTTTAGTTACACCTCTTTGTAATTCTATGATGTTATATATAGACTTGATTATTGTTCCACAATATATTTAATAGATGGCCTATTACTGGTACGTCCGATAAAATACTGGCCCATTATCGGTGCATCAGATTAGATGTGGTATATATTTTAGAATGACAGGCAAAAATTTGGAGCAGTTTGCTTAATATGTAGCAGTGGAAACTCAGTTTTACTTCAATTTTTCACTTAACCGGCCCATTACTGGAGCGTTTACCTTATGTAGTTTTTTTTTTGTGAAACCTACCTAGAATTTTATATTTTTAAATTTTAAAAGTTTCTTAAAATTTTCTTTACTTTATTTAAATATGTTTCACCAAGAACCCACACATCATCATTCTTCCTTAACAAAAAAGTATGAATAAGAAATAAGAGAAGGCGATATGGTTTTTGTTCATGTACACGATACGTGTTATATAAAATAGAAGCAGAAATCTCGTGATTCCCATTGTTAGGGTTGATATCAATTAAAAGTTCTATTAAGGTACGTTTTGTTCGGTGCGACTATCACGATGATCGTTCAACAATAATCGTGCAACGATAATCGTTGAGCACTATTTCTTTGTATTTCTTATGGAGCTGTTTGCCTTCGAGCGACTGCCGGTAGAGTCGTTAACGATGATCGTACGCCTGAAATAGTCGTTCAGGAGAAGGGTGAATATAATCGTCAGTCGCTAACGTTTATTTTTTGAGAGAAGTCCTAGTATATTGCTTTTTACTATCCTTGTTCTTTATTCAATATTATTTATAAGTTTTTTTTTTTTTCAGAAAAATTCGGAGAATTTTTTGTTGTTTTCGCGCAGATGGGCAGTAACCAATTTTTGTTGATACAGTCCCCGCTTCATTTTTGAGCTCAAACTTACGGTGTATTTTGGCTCTTTTCATTCCATACGATACGTGTTATATAAAATAGAAGCAGAAATCTCGTGATTCCCATTGTTGGGGTTGATATCAATTAAAAGTTCTATTAAGGTACGTTTTGCTCGGTGCGACTATCACGATGATCGTTCAACGATAATCGTTGAGCACTATTTCTAATTTAGGACATGTGACTGCGAATGAAAACATATTATAAACTAATGAAAAATCAATAAACTGCAGACGTTCCGAGGAAAATGGGTAACCAACGATTATCTTTCAACGTTTAATCGTTGAGCACTATTTCTAATTTAGGACATGTGACTGCGAATGAAAACATATTATAAACTAATGAAAAATCAATAAACTGCAGACGTTCCGAGGAAAATGGGTAACCAACGATTATCTTTCAACGTTTAATCGTTGAGCACTATTTCTAATTTAGGACATGTGACTGCGAATGAAAACATATTATAAACTAATGAAAAATCAATAAACTGCAGACGTTCCGAGGAAAATGGGTAACCAACGATTATCTTTCAACGTTTAATCGTTGAGCACTATTTCTAATTTAGGACATGTGACTGCGAATGAAAACATATTATAAACTAATGAAAAATCAATAAACTGCAGACGTTCCGAGGAAAATGGGTAACCAACGATTATCTTTCAACGTTTAATCGTTGCACGATCATCGTGATAGTCGCACCGAGCAAAACGTACCTTTATAAGCTTTCAAATTAAAAGAATGTTAGTGAACGAAAATGTAATCTTGGGTTAAACTTCAAAAGCCGATACTCCTTTATGGATAACAATTATTATATAAAAAAATAAAAAAATATAAAAGTTCTAGTTATTTTTTAAAGGAGGATGAATAAAATTCAATTGCTTCTTTCCAGTATTGTTTTATTAATTGAACTGTTTAATCCAAATATTTCGAGAAGGCATCTCCACTGAGGAACGAGATATTTGAATTAACCACTTGAATTAATAAAAAATTACTGGAAAGAAGCAATTGAATTTTATTCATCCTCCTTTGAAAAATCAACATATCCAGTTACGCACCAAGCCATTTAAATTTCATATTGATCTACTTATTAGCCCGACGTGCCATGATCCAAAAATATAAATCTGGAGCTATAGTTCTTAAAATAATAGCTGCTTTCACATGCAATGGAGATATTACAATTTCTTTTTTTTCGTCCATTACTCCTAAAATTATCTCATTTGCCACCTTTTTTGGATGATAGCCTTTAGCAGTAGTTGAATCCATCACTGGAAAAGAGAATGTTTTTGTTATTATTTATATTGCGTCTGTTTTAGGTAGGTATAATAATTATCTTAAGACGTTTTAGAATTTTATAACTAACATTAAAAACATTTAGTTGGTTCATGTCCATTATAATCTACTCTTATAGTTTAGAACTCCTGACAAATCTATATATATAAAATTAAGGTTTTGTCTGTACATTGCTCCAAATCACGCCATATTTTAGTTGCACACGTTTTAAGAAAAGTTATGAACGAAAACACGCTCAACAAAATTCCTGTCTGTCTGTGTGTATGTATGTCTGTCTGTTTCAGTGGTTTCCGAAAAGTTGCTCACGATTCACGTAAAAACGGCTGAAGGGATTATTATAAAATTTCATATTTACATCAGATGTCTTCTAACTTACGTTTTTAGCTATATAACGTTTTGATATTTTGACCCCAAAAGGGGGTTTGCGCCTCGCACGAATGAAAATTATCAAATAACTCCTAAACTATTAACCCTACGGCAAATTTTATGATAAACAAAGTTGTAGGGGATGTGATTTCTGACAACTTTTGTTTAAAAAAATTTCCCCAAAAACCACCCAAAAAGGGGGGAGGGTGAAAAAATGTAAATTCTTGCCCTTGGAGCAAACTCAACCAAATTTTGTATACATAATCTCTGGGCCTCTAGAGAGCTAGAAATTCAAAAACTAACCACCCAAAATGGGGGGGGGGGTCAAAAAATGAAAATTCTTTCTCTTGGGCCAAACTCAACTAAATTTTGTATACATAATCTGTGGGTCACTAGAAGGCTAGAAATGCAAAAACTGGGTACGGGGGTGTAATGGGGGTGGGGTGAGGGGTGAAGCGGAGTAGGGTGGAGGCGCAGGGGGGGTGCGGGTGGAGTCCAGGGGCATAGCGGGGGTGGGGTCCAGGGGGCTAGGCGGTGTTGGAGGGCACGGGGTGGGGTCCGGGGTGGATGAGGTGCGGGTGGTGGTGTGGGGGCGGGGGTTGGGAACAAGTGCATGGTGTGGGAGTGGGGTGGGGGTTAATGGGTTGGGGTGGTGGTGTGGGGGCGGGGTTGTATATGGTGCGGGGGTTTAGTGGGTGGGAGTGGGGGGTAAGGGTGGGGTTCGAGGGCTGGGGGTCCAGGGGGCCTGCCCCTGGCTAGCAAGAGGGTCGCCGAAGGCGGGCCTTGCAACTAGTAATAAATAAAAGATTCACGGGTTTTTGACAATCTTTTTTATTAATGATAAATATTAATTTTCGTGCGACGTTTCGTCCTTTTCAGGACTTTTTAAAGTATAAGATAAATATTATGAATATATTGTTTCTTGTCTCGATTATTTTACTATTTTATCAACGATTAATGTTTTAAGTAATTGAGTATTTGAAAAAGTCCTGAATAAGACGAAACGTCGTACGAAAATTAATATTTAACATCAAAAAGATTGTGCAAAACCCGTGAATTTTTTATTTATTAAAAACATTAGGGTAATAAATAGTATTTTTCAGAGGTGCATATGCAGGTCCACAAAAATATTTTTCATTCCCAATTTATTTTCGATTTAATCCCAGGTAACCACAATATCCTAAGAATATTCTAAGGATATTCTAAGGACATTTAAATCTTCTTAGAATATTCTGAGGATATTGTGTGTTACCTGGGATAGTAATTTTTTTTTTTTTAATTTCGAATGAAAATTTTTTAATATTTCATGTTTCAAGAACCCTCTCCAAATATTAGGAAGATAAAAAAAATTGTAGAGATCGCTTAAAAGTTGAAAATTTCAAAAATGTAAAAAAAAAATTAATTTTTTATTTTTCAAAAATGTTTATTTTCTATACGGAAATTGTTTCTATATGTTATAAAAATATCCTCCCTGAAAATTTTTTACTGATTCACGTTTTCGAGCGACCTCTAAAATATTAATATTAAGGCGTGATTCTTTTTTTTTTTTACTATCAATTTACAAAATGAAAAAAATTAGAGAACGAGACAAAAGTTAAGTTCAATTATTTTGTTACATTTATATTTTTTTATTCTCAATAATAATAACTAGGTATTTATGAAATATTATAATTATATAAGTATAAAAATACCGTACAAATAAATAAATCCACACAACTAAACGAATAATAAGTTTTATTTAATCGATAACAATAGCATTAAACAAAAAAAGTTACAACATATGCTCAAAATTGCCGACGATGGTCGCACACTGTTCTACCGTAATCTCGTCCCAAGCACGAGTTATTGCAGTTTTCAGCTGCCCCACTGTAGCATATCGAGTAGCCGAGACTTTTTCTTCCAGGATGGTCCACACCGAGGGGTGAACCGCGACCTAATATATTGTACCCCTACTTCCACTTCCACTTTCATTTACAAGTAAAAGACAATAGATGAAGGGGTAAATTTCAAAGACATGTACACCTAATTCCAATCGCGGTTCACCCCTCGGTCCACACCGAGTAGTCCATCGGGTTGGGATCCTGCGAGTTGGGCGGCCAAACATCCTTGCCCCAAAAGCCGGGAAACAGCTCTTCGCAGGCGGCGATTGTCGAGTTGGACGAATGCGCCCAGTCTTGTTGAAACGCGAATCCATCTGGGCCGATGTGCTGCGAAGCCCAGGGCCCCGGTACTTCGTGGAGGACTCGTTCCTGATAGCTGGTGGGATGGATTTTGACATTTCTTTCGATGAAGACCATTGGTCCAAACCATGATCAAGGCTCTTCAACAAGACTGGGCGCCGCACAGTGGTTTAGAATCCGAAAAACGTGATCGAAACCCCTAGCTCCTTCAATAGTAGGGCCTCCACATCTTCCCTTATAGCCCTCCGATTCTCCCACTCAGGATCCGGTTGAGTGGCTCAGGGTGTGGCCACAGCAGAACGGTGTGAAACCTTAGTATGCTGCGACCAAGAATAAAATAATAATAATAATACAAATAAAAAAGGGAATACCGCACGTCGTCCAAACAATAAAAATAAATAAATAAATTCACTGGGAAGAATAAATAAATAAATAATCAGTTAAATAAAACAAAAAAATAAATAGAATATGTCACTGGGTTTAAAAATAAATAATTTAAAAAATATTCAAATAATAATAATAATAGTTGACTAAAGGAGGTGAAAATTTAACTACAGTGGCTTCAAGTCATGTAGAATCGACTGAAGAAAATTTTTTGGTGCAGCTTGTCATATAGGGGGGGAGGGAGGGGGGTCAAAAAATTAAAATCTATGCTCTTGGACCAAACTCAAACAAATGTTGCTTACATAATTAGTGGGCCCCAGAAGTCTAAAAATTCAAAAACTAACCGCCCTAAATGGGGGGGGGGGGTCAAAAAATGAAAACCTAGGCTCTTGGACCAAACACAACCAAATTTTGTATACATAATAGCCTAAAAAAAATTGTTGGCCTTTTTTGAGCAACTGGCGGCGATTCTGGCGATTGTGGAGCGGCTCAACGGTAAAAATCAGTGTGCGATCATCGTCGGCAATTTTACGTAAATGTATTGCAGTCCAAGGAAGAAATTTTGAGGACATATTGTAACTTTTTTTGTTTAATGCTATTGTTATTTTTATACTTAAAAATACAATAGTTGACCATACCCTGTATAGTAATAAATATTTTATTATTGAATTCAGTTAAAAGAAAAACATACCACCGTATTGATCTCCTTTTGATGTTAAAGCATTTAGGGAAAGATTTGTTTGAATATATCCAGGACTAATCACAGTAACTTTAATATTATCTTTTGAAAGTTCAGCTCTCAATGAATCAAAAAAGGCTTGAAGGGCATGTTTAGAAGCAGTATAAGCTGACCTATACATGAAAAAATTTATTAAATGATACTAGTATTTATTTATATATAGGGTGGTCCAGAAAGAAATTCATTTTTGAAAATAGAAAGAAAACAAAACTATTATATTTAAAAGCGTTTAATCTTATACAATATAAAGTTTATTAAATGTAATTTTAGTTTTTGAAAATTAAATCATCAAGATGACGTCCTTGGCTGTTGCGACACTCTTCCAAACGGGCACGAAAATTTTGAAAAACTTTTAAAGAGTTTCTTTTGAAATGGCTTCCATTTTCTTGCTGAATATTCAGCTTCAATTGCCGCAATGTTGTCGGATTATTAGCGCATTACCTTGCTTTTAAGGTGTCTCTATAAAAAGAAGTCTGCTGGACTTAAATCGGGACTCCTCGGAGCCCAGGTTATGTCACCCCTCCGTGAAATCAGTTTCAGAGGAAACATATCCCTTATCACGCGCATGCTCTCATTCAAAGTTGCAATAATCGCGAGGTTACAATCGAAACACATGGTTTCAGCTTAATGGAGCCACGTGTCGAACTTCGAATGAGAGCATGTGCGATAAGGGATATGTTTCCTCAGAAACTGATTTCACGGAGAGTAGTTATAACCCGGTCTCCGAGGAGTCCCGATTTAAGTCCAGCAGACATCTTATGGGAATACCTTAAAAGCAAGATATACGCTAATAATCCGACAACATTGCGGCAAGACCTCATCTGAGTTTATCCATTTTGAAGCGTGCACTGGGCTGGTGGGATAAAGTCTCAAACATGCGGAAGGACCGTATTCCTTGGCTCTGCCGAGATAGGCTGAGACGATTGGACTCAAGGAACGATGAATGGAGCTGGCTGAGTCAACTTGCGAAGATGCTTGCTGAGGTAGGCGAAGAACGACTCCTGGAGAGGAAAAACATAGGGGATTTGATGCCGGTGGTATTGGAAAATTGGAACCAGTTGTGCCGAGTGAGAGACGTAGCGAGGATCGAGAGATCAGGTTACAGCGATATATACAGGAGACTGGAGCCCTCGACACCAGGTCCCTATCTGGAGACGAGGTGCAGTTGGGCTTCGAAGAGGCCGAGGGTGGCTGGGAACGGAAGACTTGTGCTCAGTGTGGGGGTGGTGAAATTCAATACAGAAGAGGAATCCACGCTCTGCAACCTGAGGGTGAAGGAGGACCTGTTCCACATGCTGGCCGAGTGTCCGATGTACAGAGAATGGAGGGATCTAGTTCTGGGGGTTGTATCAAGAGAAGAAATGTTTTATATTTTGGAAACTGGTGATAGAAACATAATATATATAAAATCTTAAATTTTATCAGGGGCATTGATTCAATTAGAAATCTAATTTTAGAATGAAGATGGATTGTAATTGGTACTTCAGATTTGTATAAATAATAATGTATTTGTTTGTGTACCTTGTACAAAAAACAATAAAAATTCTATTCTATTCTATTCATTGCGGCAATTGATGCTGAATATTCAGCAAAAAATGGAAGCCATTTCAAAAGAAAATCCTACTAAAGTTTTTCAAAATGTTCGTGCCCGTTTGGAAGAGTGTTGCAACAGCTAATGACGTCATCTTGATGATTTAATTTTCAAAAACTAAAATTACATTTAATAAACTTTATGTTGTTGCCATATCCAGCGATGAAGTCCATCAAGCGGTAAAGAGAATGAAGAACGGCAAAGCACCAGGCCTAGGGAACCTATCCGTTGAACTAATAAAAGCAGCTCCATCAAAATTATTTGAGACCATAGCGAAAATCTGCGATAAATGTGTTAGGGGTGAAATGGTGCCAGACGAATGGAAAAAAGCAATAATTACCTCCATATATAAGAAAGGGGATAGACGAAATTGCAATAATTATTGAGGAATAAGTGTACTACCAACATTGGCCCGGATCTATGGTCGAATCTTGAAAGAAAGAATTGAAAAACAAATTGAGGAGTCAGAAGAACAAAATGGATTTAGGATGGGTCGGTCGTGTATAGACGGAATATTTACCCTTCGCAACCTTATGGAGAAACGCGCCGCCAGAGGACTGGGAACCCATCTGATATTTGTAGACTTGCAGAAGGCATACGACACAGTTCCGCAAAACAAGTTGTGGACCAGCATGAAGAATAGCAATGTGTCGGATATATACATCAAGGCAGTTAAAAACTATTATTCTGGTTGCACGAGTGTAGTTAAGCAAGGAAATATGGTCTCTCCGGAATTTTCGGTCACGAAAGGACTTCGACAAGGGTGCGCCATGGCACCAACGCTTTTTAAAATCTATATAGAAAAAGCACTTACATCATGGAGAACCAAATGTCTGGGTCTAGGAGTCCCAATAGATAATGATATTCTATACACATTGTTGTTTGCCGACGATCAAGTGATTATAACTGGAGAGAAAGAAAATGCAATTTACATGTTGAAAAAATTAAAAGAGGCATATGATAAATGGGGCTTATCTATAAATTATGATAAAACTGAATACCTGAAAGTGGCTAATGGGGAGAAGGAGGATCTGAACATCGATGGGAGGATAGTGAAGGGATGTAAATCCTTCAAATACCTGGGAGTGATCCTAACATCCAATGCAAAGAGCTTGGAAGATATTAATAATAAAATAGGACAGGGGAAAAGAGCTATAAGACAACTTAATTCAGTACTCTGGAATGAGGAATTAACTCGGAACACAAAAAAAACTATATACCACACAATCGTGGAGAGTATAACAACCTATGGTGCCGAGACGTGGGAGATTAATAAGAGGGAATCTCAAAGACTGCTTGCGGTGGAAATGGATTTCTGGCGGCGGAGCTGCTTAATATCGAGGCTCGACCACGTAAGAAACGACACAATAAGGGGAATGATGGAAATAGAAGAAAGCATCATAAACAAAATTGAAACCAAGCGATTGCGGTGGTACGGTCACCTGATGAGGATGGATGATAGTCGATGGCCGAAGCGAGTGTGGCAATGGGTTCCTGTCGAGAAGAGAAAACGCGGACGACCCCCAAGGACCTGGCATCAGGACGTGCTGAGTGCGATGAATGCCCGGGGACTACACGAGGGAGATTGGAATGATAGAGAGAGGTGGAAAGCGGGATGCGATATGCGGAGTCATCCGTAAAAAAAAATCGCGGATATATATATATATATGTTGTATAAGATTAAACGCTTTTAAATATAATAGTTTTGTTTTCTTTCTATTTTCAAAAATGCATTTCTTTCTGGACCACCGGGTATATTTATTAAAATATTATTACCTGCCAGGTATAGCCATTCTTCCTTGTACACTACTTATTGTAACTATATGTCCTTTTTTTCGTTCAATCATTGAGGGTAAAAGTGCTAAAAAATTTTAAATTTACAAAAAATAAAATACACATATTTAAGTTAATTTTAGATTGAATATTATTTATTTTACCTTTTGTTAGAGCTATTTGTCCAAAATAATTTACCAACATTATTTTAATATCAACATCAATATTAGTGGAACTTGCTAAACCTCTATATGATATACCAGCATTATTAACTAGAATATCTATACGGCCATGAATCGATAGAGCATTTTCTATGTATTTTGGTAATGAATTAATATCGGATAAATCCACAGGTAAAACTACTGGAGGATATGTAGGACATGTCTAAAAGATACATTAATAAAATAAGAGAAAGTATATATAGAAAAGAAATTTTTTTTATTGATTGATTGTATATTAGAAAAAATACAAATCTTTATAAAAAACAATTCAAAACACGTTTAAGCCAAACGTTTCGGGAGAATTTCTCCCTTTTCAATGGTCAATTTGTTCAAAAAAAGTTACTTTCTTTAGAATTTAGAAAGCTTAAAAGCTTAAAAGCTTTCACAAAGAGAATCAAAGAGGTTGTCCTCTGCTTGATGCAAATAAACCTACACACATATATCAATATATATCTGTATATATATTATTTATTTGTTTGAGACTATAGTTTGCAGACTTGGTCTTCATCATCAATCTTTTTTAATTATAAATATTATTTTTCATGAGGTCAATACCGTATGGATATTGAAAATTTTAATTTTAACTGGCTCCCCAGCTAAGTAAAGATCAAAAAATTTCAATATCCATACTGTATTACCCCATGAAAAATAATATTTATAATTAAAAAGATTGATGAAAGACCAAGTCTTCGAAACTATAGTCTCAATAAATAATTTTACTTAGAGAAAGTGGTGTAGGTTTTAGGTGAAACATGATATTAATTAATAAAGTAAAGGGTGTGTAGTTTCACAGTGAATGAAATAAAACTCAATATATTTCGGATTATTAGTCCATCATTAGGAGTTTACAAATTAAAAACTCAGTTTTTAACCTGTCAACTCCTGATGATGGACTAATAATCCGAAATATATTGAGTTTGTATAAATCTCTTTGAGTTTTATTTCATTCACTGTGAAACTACACACTCTTTACTTTATTAATTCAAACAAATAAATAATATATACAAAGATATATAATTTCTAGGGCTTTGCCACATGAAAGATTTTAACCTTTCATTCATAAATTAATTCCTGTGAATCCATTGTAATAGACTGATGAAGAGGGCAAAGCCCTCGAAACTATAGTCTCGTTATAAATAAATAAAATTTATAATTCCAGCAGAAGACACACTCTTTTATTGTCTCCTTCAATATATAAAAATTCTGCTACTCTCGGCAAAAACTTTCATTTTAATATATAATTTCGATATATAGGTATGTGTGTATGTTTATTTGCATCAAGCAGAGGACAACCTCTTTGTTTCTCTTTATGAATCAACAACTCTGCTACTCTCGGCAAAACAAAAACTTTTCAATTAAATATTTAATTTCGCTGTGTAGTTCAATTCGAAAAAAAATTCCGACATGATCATTTTGTCCACCAAACTCTAAATAAAAAAAATTGTTTATATTTTGCATACCTAATAGGTATGTAGAAATACTTACTTCATGGGATTTGATAAGCTCATCTCGCACTTTTAATAATTCCTCTTTTCTTCTCGATGCAATAATAACTTGACAACCCAATTCATAAAATGAATGAGCCAATTCTTTACCTAATCCTGAACTCGCTCCAGTAATAAGAACAACCTAAAAATATCAATTAAAATAAAGGATTTAGATTTTAGCAAATTTTTTGAAGAATAAAAAAATACCTTTATACTTATATACCTTTCCATGCATTTTGGCTTTAAGAGATTTTTTCTTTAAAAAAGCTAAAAGTTGATAAATCAGCCATGGCAAACTAAGTGGAATACAAACAGAACTTAAAATCCACCACAATTTGGACCAGTTTATAAAATTTGAATTGGTTTCATTTGACATTTGCATGGTAATGGTTCAAGACGTAAATTGAGCTGTTGGTTGAGTAGCTGCCAGGTTTGAAGTTGTCACACTGTGAATCTGGACACACACTATATTGGAAATTGAACTTTGATATGTAAATATATATATATAGATATATATATGAGAGAGAGAATAATCAATGTAAAAATATTTAAAATGAATCATTTCTTTGGACTTTGATATTTAATTATAAAAATTAGTTGTTTTTGTTTTTTGATATTTCGAAAATAGAATTTGAATTTATTTATGTACATCTATACCTATAGGTAAGTATGTAATAAAAATATCAAAACATTTTTTAGATTAAGGCTTTATTAGATTTATTAAATCGTACATAAAAGTTAAAGAATGATTAACAATTTACAAACAAAAATATTTATACAACAATGGAAACAATAAGAATATATTATAAAATTATTAAAAAAAAAATAAAATAATAATTTAATAAAATAAATAATAAAAAATAAAAAATAAAAATAAATAAATAATAAAATAAATAAAATTATTATTTCCAACTCCAACCTAATTTAATTTTAACAATGTTTCACTATAAACCAACACCGCGTTCCCTAAATTTTATAAATATTTTTGTTTGTAAATTGTTATAATCATTCATCTTTAACTTTTATGTACGATTTAATAAGTCTAATAAAGCCTTAATCTAAAACAGGTTTTGATATTTTTATTACAATTTATTAGACTTATTAAATCCTACATAAAAGTTATAAAGAATGATTAACAATTTACAAACAAAAATATTTATGCAACAATGGAAACAATAATTTTATAATATTCTATATTCTTATATCACAATCTATATAAAATCTTATTTAAATTTTTAAAATTAATATAGAAAATCATATTATTTATTTTTATTTATAGTCTCTGTCGCTAAAATTAAAAAAAAAACTAATATTGTGTTCACAGGGAAGATAAAAATAGATTCCTGCAATCTATTTGAATAGACATATATATATTTATTATTATTTCATTATTTTATTTTTGAACAAGATTAATAACGAGATGAATCTATCTATATGTATCTACTCTTATTAAACGAGCAAAAATTGTATATAAATATATATATTTATATATTTTTGTATCTTAGTTCTATTTTGAAAACGGCTCTACCGATTTTGATGAAACAAAATCTATATTAACAAAAGTTTTGAGGATGAGAAAACGAGAACTGATGGCTAGAGGTCTGGACCTCATTAAAATTCATCTTAATTGACTTTTTCTTAATTAAAGTAATTATTGACAGATGAAAATGTCAAAAAAGTTTGTTTACATTTCTTTCAATTATCTTTTATTTATTAATTAATTGGTTTTTTTAATTTTAAAACCTACCTGAATACTTTATAGCAAATATTAATATATTTTAAAATTAAACAATTTAATTGATTATAAATTCGAGTTTTAAATCCCACAAAGAGTTAATATAGCAAATATTATATATATATTAGAATTTGCCAATTGATTATTATAAAACTCTGTAAATTATTGTTATTTGATTAAAAAAAATAATTATACGGAATTTATTTTTATACCTCTATTTATACATAATCTGTGAACCACTAGAAAATTAGAAATGCAAAAACTGGGGGTGAGGGGTGCGGGGTTGGTGGAGTAGGGAGTTCGGGACTGGGGGTCCAGGGGGCATAGCGGGGGTGGTACGGTGGTGGTTGTCCATGGGGTGTGGTGTGCGGGGGTGGTATGGGGGGAGGGGGGGGTGCAGTGACGGGGGGTAGTTTTTATCAGAATTTTAAATTAGGGGTACTTTTTAAAATTAATATAGAAAAGCATATAATATTATTTTTTTTATTTATTGTTCCTGTCGCTAAAATTAAAATTAACTATTATTGTGTTCAAGGAAGATAAAAATAGATTCCTGCAATCTATTTTAATAATAGGCATATACTAGTTAATTTTTAATTCAGATCTATTTTGCATTTTGAAATTGTGGATATAAAATAGAAGTGACTATTATTTTATAAATGGAGCCTCATATCATGAACATTGAAGCTGTGATGATGTATATGAGAGATTTTAAGTTACTGATAGTAAAATAGATTTAAATTTTTTTAGAAAATCATGTGATTGTCATCTAATATTAAATCCGATGGAATGGATTATTTTTAATTATATTTAAATAAATAAATCTTTATTACTCATCGACCGGCTTATATAGGAGGCACAAGTCCTCGCGGTGGATAGGTCAACCAAACATCAATACAAATTAACTACAGAAATTAAAATAAACATCAATTACAAGAAATCAACAATTAACAAACAAGAAAAATAAATAAAATAAAAATGTATGCTCATTAATAAATAACATGACCATAGATTTCCATCAAAAGACAAAACGTAATTTGGCGCAATAATCCGAGCCCTGTCGCTAAATTATTGTGTTCAAGGAAGATAAAAATAGATTCCTGCAATCTATTTTAATAGACATTTACTAGTTAATTTTTAATTCATATCTATTTTTCATTTTGAAATTGTGGACGGTGTAGAGATTAAGTTAGCCGTGTTTATTGTTGTTTTGTTTTTATTATTTAATTGTATTGTTGTGATTTTTAGTTTGAATAAACATGCTTATTAAAGCTATTTGAGTATTTTTTATGAGCCTTTACATGGTGTCAGAAGTGGGATATTTGCATCGAAGCTAAGAATCTATACAATGGAACATTTTCAAATTAGATCTCCTGGGTCATTCTCTTTTAGACCCGAAGAATGGGAAGAATGGGTAACCAGGTTCGAGCGATTCAGAAGAATTTCTGGCTTAGAAAAAAACACAGAAGACCTTCAAATTGATTATTTACTATACGAGATGGGCGGAAAGGCGGAAGAGATCATGAGGACATTCCAGTTGGAAGAGAATAAAAAGTACGCCGTGGTAATCGAAAAATTTGAAGAATATTTTATATCAAAAAAAAATATAGTATTCGAGCGAGTCAAATTTAATTCGAGAATACAAAGAGAAGGTGAGCCCATCAAAATGAATTTATTACTTCTTTATTTACATTAGCAAAAAACTGTAATTACGGGACTTTAAAGGAAGAATTAATAAGGGATAGAATTATAGTAGGAATGAGGGATAAAAAGCTATCAGAGTGTTTACAGACAGATAGTGGAGTAGACCTTGATACAGTGATTAAAAGATCGAAGGCATCAGAATTAGTGAAACATCAACAGGGGATATTGACGAAAATTGGCAGTGAGGAACTTGAAATTTGGGATGTACAAAGGTTAAATGTGGAAAAAAGGGAAAACAATCCTTATTCGGTATCCATTCCTCGAAGAAATACGGTTATGTAAAAAGGAAAAGAAGTGAACCGAGAGCTTATGATATAGAAGTTGAAGGAAGAGTTTTGAGAAGAAATACAAATGATCTACACTTGGGATAATAAACGAACTGAAGATGAAGATGACTATTATTCTGAATATAAAAAAAACTTTGAGTCAAAAAAAGATTTTGTGAGATAAAAACAAAAGGAGAGGATAGGAAGAGAGAAGAATGAATCGGAGGAAAAAAGGAATGAATTAAGTGAAGATCAAGATGGAATTGATGAAGACAAGAATGAATTTATTGAAGATCAAAATGTAATAGATGGAAATGGAAGTAGAGTGAATGAAGATCAGAATATTTCAAAAACTACCAGAAGTGGAAGAAGGATAAAACCTCCAGATCGGTGGAGCTATGATTAAAAAAGGGAAGATGTAGAGATTAAGTTAGCCGTGTTTATTGTTGTTTTGTTTTTATTATTTAATTGTATTGTTGTGATTTTTAGTTTGAATAAACATGCTTATTAAAGCTATTTGAGTATTTTTTTATGAGCCTTTACAGACGGGGTAGCCGGGGGAATTGAATTAGCTCAGGTGCTGCCCTCTAGAGAAAACAAGTCTTCAACTTCAAGTGACACTTGGGAATGAAAATAAATAATATATTATTATTTCATGAAATGAGAAATCACCTATTTGACATAATAAAATAAATACAATTCTTTATAATTATATTTATAGTCACAATTTCAGCTTGCATTCAAGATAATAAAACATGTGAGAATATATTTTTATCTTTTTTAAACACAAAAATAATGTCACTTTTAATTTTAGTTATTTGCCTATTAATAATTATATTTTTTTTTAACTTTTGAATAATTTCCAATGTAAATTGATGAACACAAATTTTATATTTTATTTGTTATTTTTTAGTTTTTGTAATTTTACAAGTAAATAAAGAAGCTGTATTATATATATTTTAAATAATGTCTTCAAAAAAAGATGATGGTTTCCTCAAGCCAACTTCAGAACCTCCTGTCAAGGTATGCTCACAAGTATTTACTTATAATATTCGAGAACGTTTAGTTTGGATTCTAACTCGGAGTAAAATAACGATATTTAAATTCTATATCACTTTTTAAAGTTTATAAACAGTTCTCTTTGTGAACTCCTGAAGATGGACTCATACCCCGAAATATATATAGTCATGTCTTTTATTTTTTGTGAAACCTACCTAGAATTTTAAAAGTTGCTTAAATTTATATATTTATCAATAATACGATATTAATATTAAATCGTATTAATTAATCATGTCACTTTTAATTTGTCTATTAATAATTATATTTTTTTAACTCATGGGCAAAATAATTTTCAGCCCCCAAATAATCATAAAAGCCATTAAAAAATTAAAATCCAACTCCGCCGATGGCCCGGATGACATCACACCAATTCTCATTAAAAAATGCGCCCCTGAACTTGCCCTTATTTTATCCAAGCTATTCCAACTCGCATATTCCCCAAAAGCTGGAAAATAGCCAGAGTCACACCTATTCCTAAAAAAGGAGACTCTTCACAAATCTCTAATTACAGACCTATCGCGATCACCTCTGTTCTTTAAAAAATAATGGAAATGGTTATAAACCAACACATCCTTCGTCACTTAGAAAATAATAAAATAATTCACGATAGGCAATATGGATTTAGACAAAATCGTTCCACAGGCGACATCTTAACCTATGTCACCCACACCTGGAACAAAACTCTAGAGTCCGGAAAAGAAACCCTCGTTGTAGCCCTTGATATCTCCAAAGCTTTTGACCAAGTTTGGCACAAAAATCTTCTTTCCAAACTGACAGTTGGATTCACACCAACACTTCACAAATGGATAGAAAGCTTCCTGACAAACCGTAGTATCAAAGTTGTGGTGGATGGAATATCATCTGAATCGTTCTCCACAAACGCTGGCGTTCCTCAAGGCTCTGTAATCTCCCCCACACTCTTCCTAATCTATATAAACAACCTTATCGATCAAACGTCAAACCCCACTTATTGTTACGCCGACGATAGCACTCCGCACGGCAAACCCTCACTCCCGAAGTGTACAGATTACAACATCTTGCATCAATATCATTATAATTGAAAGTTTTTTGCCGAGAGTAGCAGAATTTTTATAAATTGAAGGAGGCAATAAAAAAACATCAATTCCTGTGAATCAATTGTAATAGACTGATGAAGAGTGAAACTATAGTCTCGTTATAAATAAATTAGAAATTTATAATTCCAGCAAAAGACACACTCTTTTATTGTCTCCTACAATCATTATAATTTATAATATATATACGAAGTTATATATCTAACATTTAATTCATTTAAACTTAAACATAGATATCCTCTGAATATTAAACTACATATTTTTTTTTTAGAGATACAGAAAAGAAGAGAAAGAAGATGATTCAGACGATAATGACGAATATGTACCTTATGTCCCTGTAAAAGAAAGGAAAAGAAAACAATTACTTAAATTAGGACGATTAACTCAGGTGAAATTTTTTTTTAATATAATATTATCTACCTTTGGTGATTACAGTCAATACTTGATTATCTTCCCATAAGTAGCGATTGAAACGTCTTTAATTAACACGTTGACTGTCATGTGCATATAAAAGTATACACGCAAGTTGAGTCCTGTACGCCGCGTATATAATTACACGTCTAGCCACTTAGCCAAAAGAAAATTTGAAAAAATATTTGAAATACAAGGTTTTTATGTGAAAAAGTTTATTATTAAAAAAATACAAACATTCTGGTAATATCAAGAACTAAAATTAAAAAGCTTATGGTATAGTAACATACAAAATATATAAAATTCAAATAAATAAACTGCAACGGATCGTTGCTAAACTTTATCCAAATTCATTTGAAATATTAATATGTTCTTGAATAAAGTACTTTAAAATATAATTTTACTAAAAACTTTATTTAACCTTTTTTATGGTCCCTAAGGTACTTAATTAGGATATTAAATTTCATCAAAATTGGTTAATTCATTTTCAAGATATTTAGAAAAAACTAAAAAAGTACTGAAATAAAGTACTAATGTTTGTGGACCGATATGTACCAAAAACTAATCAGCGCTTCATTTTGTTAAACTAATGGTAGGTTTTCAATTTCATTTCAATCAGCGCAAAGGTGTGGAAAAAATCGTGGACGAAAAAAACGATAACACAACATACATACATACATACATACATCCCCACGCACTTCCAAAAAAAATGGCACTTTTTGGCCTCTCGATGAGATTCCAGGTAATTTTTGGAAAAACCGTCACGTGCTAAAATTCAATCTCATTGAATACTTCAATTTGTGACCTTAATTGAGTCTATGGGTTCCGTAGTCTTTACCTGAGGACCCTTTGAAGTCGCGCTTGCCGCGAGAGCGATTCCAATACTTTCTCCCATGCTTCGCATTGGATAAAGTAAAAATATATTCTATTTCTTGAATGTATTATTATGCGTAGAAAAGGAATTTGGAATAATTATCGGAAAAGAGGTTTTTCTTTCTTTTCTTTCTTTATGCGTAGAAAAAACATTCTAAGCAAAGCAATGGCTCATCTAGGCATGTCAAGACATCCCTAAGAAACTTGCTTCGTTTTTCGTATTGCGTATGTGCGACCATGGGCTTCTTTGTTATTTTGATAACAGATCTTGCAACGACCTTTTTTTCCTGCAGGACTATATGCATCTTGGTTTTTCACTGGAGTCGCTTCGATATTTCCCTTGCCAACATTCAAAAGCTGCATGCACAGATTTTCTTTGAAATTCGTGATACTTTTGTTGCTTGGTTGTTCCTCTTCGTCGTCACTCATGTCGATGTATCTCTCAATAAGTGCCTGCAGATAGGCCTCTTTACCTTCGTAAGACATTTTATAAACTTCCACAAACGCGATTATGCCTCTACGTAATGTAAATGGTGACTGAGCGCAGTGATAAACGTATTCGTATTACTATGTTATTCAGTGTATGCAGGTTGAGACCTGAAAGCTGTGTATTCCAGGGAATACACATGGCGCAGAAATACATGATAACAACTCTACGCCGCGTGTATCGCTGAGTCACACGGGGGTGGAAGAGGGTAAAATAACAAAAAAATGCAATTTTACATTATAATAGTACAAAATACATCATTCTTTGGAAAATTAATTTTAAAAATTGGTGTGGCCTGAGGAACCTTTCCCAAAAATACCCGCGGCAGTCAACGTGTTAAATGTGTTATTATTAATGAATATTAAGAAATGTGGCTTTTGTCAAAAAATGTTAAAATCTAGATCAAAATAATTTTAAATTTTATCAAAAATCATCATCAATACCATTTATTTATTAATATTGTTCCCTTTAAAGCTCATTTAAATCTCATTTAAATTGTTAGCTGATCATGACTTTACTATGCAGACCATTATAGCTTGTAGATATTATTTTCGTGCTAACCAATTGTATAATCTTGCTGATCAAGTAATTATTTTGTATTATTACTATTTATTAGATTAAAAATTCAGTTTATTGGACAAAGTTTTTTTATTGAAGTTCTTCTTCAATTTTTGTACAACGTTTCGTCTCTCTCGAGACTTTTTCAAATACTCAATTGGCTAGAACAACATTGGTTGAAATAAAGATAAAAATAACTGAGACATAGTAGAATTTTTTCTTTCTAGATTGATACCATAAAACAATATGTGATATGTGATATGAAAAAGTCTCGAGAGAGACGAAACGTTGTACAAAAATTGAAGAAGAACTTCAATAAAAAAACTTTGTCCAATAAACTGAATTTTTAATCTACTAATTATAATGGACATTAATCAACATAATTTATCAACAAATTACTATTTATTTTGAAAATACGTACATATCAAGCTGGCCAAATATGTTCTTATTTTCTGATAATACTTACTTTGTTTGCTAACTAAGTATTACGCCTTTTTTTCTCTGCCGACTAAAACATAGTACATTCGACTTTCGATAATTCGAACTCTTCAGCTGTTAACTTCGGTAAATCGAAAAAATGTGGTGTATTATGATACGCTCGATAACTCGAAATCCTTTTGGTAATAAGAGGAGAACGTTCTATAATTCGAACTAGGCCACTTCGCTTCTTTATAATTCGAATTTTTTCTTGCAAAAAAACTATTGTTAATTTTTTTAATTAAGTATTAAGTTATTATTTATTGCAATGTTAATACATAATGTAATTTTTTTGTTCTTTTTTGTCGTTTTCATTATTTTTACATTTTTACTTGAGGCTATATATAAAATCTATTAATAAAGTAAAGGGTGTCTAGTTTCACAGTGAATGAAATAAAACTCAAAGAGGTTTATACAAACTCAATATATTTCGGATTATTAGTCCATCATCAGGAGTTTACAGGTTAAAACTAATAATATTTGAACATGCGATCACAATTTTTAAAAATTTTTAAATGATGGACTAATAATTCGAAATATATTGAGTTTGTATAAACCTCTTTGAGTTTTATTTCATTCACTGTGAACTAACACCCTTTACTTTATTAATTAATATCATGTTTCACCTAAAACCTACACCACTTTCTCTAAGTAAAAAAAAAAAATATAAAATCTATGTAAGCTCATACATATTTTCAAAAATATTATAATAAAAACTCTTAATAATTCGAATTTTTACTTTATTTTCTTTTGTCTTGATAATTCGAATTTTTCTTGTAGTTACTTGGATTTCGAATTATCGAGAGTCGACTTTATGATGTGAAAATGATTTAATAGCTGATTTTTCTTGCTAATCCAATATTTAAATGGCGAATCATTTTATTAGTTCTCATTTTCTTTTATTATTAATTGAGTTATTTAAAAAAAAACATTTGTGATATTTTATTTTAGTTGAAAGAAGAAGGAAAAGCAAAATCTTCTAGTGAAAATGAATTTGATAACGAATCGGATGAAGATGGCCAAGTATGGGGAAGAAAATCAAATATTAGTCTGCTTGATCAACATACGGAACTCAAAAAAATGGCAGAAGCTAAAAAAGAAAGTGCAATGGAGAAACAGTTGAAAGAAGAAGAGAAAATTTTAGAAAGTGTTGCTGAAAAGAAAGCTCTTATGGGTGTAGCTGAATTAGCTCTCGGCATTCAATATGAGGATCCGATTAAAACAAGGTATTTATTTATTATTTAAAAACAAAACAAGATGATTTATTTATTGTTCACTTGGATTAATAATTATTTAATTTTAGTTGGAGACCACCTAAAACAATATTAAAAATGAAGGATTCACGACATGAGAGGGTTCGTAAAAAACTACGAATCTTAGTCGAAGGAGATAATGTTCCTCCTCCTATTAAAACCTTTCAACAAATGAAATTTCCTGATCCAATTTTAAAAGGACTTGACAAAAAGGGAATTAAAAAACCTACACCCATTCAAGTTCAAGGAATTCCAACAGTGTAATTATATATAATTGAATTAAATTAGATTTAACTGACACTCTCGACTCCCTAGCGCATCGTAGATCTGTCTCCGCCCTTTCCCTTTTTTATAGATACTACCATGGCTTTTGTTCTGACGAAATTAAATCGATAATCCCACCAAAGGCCTCATTTGCCCGAAATACACGATTTTCTAAAATTCAACACCCCTACGCGCTTAAACTAGATACTAATCGAACAAACGCATTCGCCAATTCATTTATCCCTATGACATCTAGAGACTGGAATTCTCTTCCCCCGACCGTCTTTCCAGCAACTCATGACCTTCAATCTTTCAAGACCAGCATCCACAGATACCTTCGACCTCTACCCAATCCCTAAATCTCCCCTTATCTTCACGTTACAAGGGTCCACCACGGACTTCAGAGGTTGTACCTTCTTGGTGCAACTTCTTCTTGTATCAATATCATTATAAAAAAAAAAAAAAAAGAGAAAAAATTGTATTATACACAAATGGATCGACCGGAATATGAATTATATATTGTTTTTACCGGGTGAGTTTTTTTTTATCTTGAGACAGTCTTATAACTCAAAAACGGTGCATTATATGAAAAAAGTTTCAAATAAAAGTTTATTTATATCAGGGGGAAAACTAAACTACGCTATTGTTTGTCGACCTAGAACAAGCTTTCAAGTGTATTTTGAGCTCAAGTTCTGTTTTTTAAATGGAAACCTATATTTTTCTTTACATAGCCTAAATGTACAAAAAAAAACTAAACAACTTTAGTTAATAGAGTAAAGGGTGTGTAGTTTCACAGTGAATGAAATAAAACTCAAAGAGGTTTATACAAACTCAATATATTTCGGATTATTAGTCCATCATCAGGAGTTTACAGGTTAAAAAGTTTTTAACCTGTAAACTCTGATGATGGACTAATAATCCGAAATATATTGAGTTTGTATAAACCTCTTTGAGTTTATTTCATTCACTATGAAACTACACACCCTTACTCTATTAACTAACATCATGTTTCACCTAAAACCTACACCACTTTCCATAAGTAAAACTAAACAACTTTCATAAGAACTATTTTTTTATCCGACATCAAATAAACAAAATATTAAATCAATTAGATCTAAAAAAAAATCCAAATAATAATTATTCTTAACAATCATTCGGCTTAATTATCAAATAATAATGATCAAATAAATAATTCAATAATAATTAATAATTTATTAATGTTCTCAGACATTCCAGAGTGTATGTGTATCACAAGTCTTCTGGATGAATTCCACTTCCGATTTCGTTATCTTGGCCTATTTCACTTTCTTCATAGCCTTTACATATCCTGTTTTTTACAATACAATAAAATGAAGCTCGTGGGGGTGTATCCCTGTCAGTAAAACGATCGGCATCTATTTCCTCATAACACTTCTTCTACATTTACCATAAATTAAGATCATTTCAATTCTATCTTCAACAAAAAAATGCTCCATTTTTATTCTGGTAATACAATATAACTATCAACTGGATTGACACGAGAAATAAACTTTTTTAAACTCAAGAATTTTAAGTATTTCTCTTAAGTAGAAAATAATCTCTTAAATCTGTTATAATGAAGTTTTAAGATCATTATAAACACTTATTTTCATTGTTGTGACTCTTTAATTTAATAATTATTTATTTAATAATTAATTATTTAATCATTATTATTTGATAATTAAGTTAAATAATTGTTAAAAATAATTATTAATATTTTTTTGAGGTCTAATTGATTTAATATTTTTTTATTTGATGTATAAAAAAATAGTTCTTATGAAAGTTGTTCAGTTTTTTTTGAAGATTTAGGCAATGTGAAGAAAAATATGTTTCCATTTAAAAAAACAGAACTTTACTTTAAAATACCCTTGAAAACTTGTTCAATAGTGTAGTTTAGTTTCCCCCTTGATATAAATGAACTTTTATTTGAAACTTTTTTTGATATAATGCACTGTTTTTGAGTTATAAGACTGTCTCAAGATAAAAAAAACTCACCCAGTATATTCGATTAGGGGCCATTCATAAAATTCATCAGCCAAAATTTCGCCCTTTTGGACCCCTCCTGCGACACATTTTCCGGAATCCCCCTAACAAATATAACATCACAAAAGCTAGACCCCACCTATAAACAATTTGTTGCAATTAATATTAGCATACAAAAATTAATAATTTAAAATATTTATTAATTCAATAATATAAACGTCATGTTTACTTAGACCCCTTTGTCACATATCATCACGCTAAGGCCAGTGTTTCTCAAACTATCTGTAGTTGGGACACACTTTTAGTAGGTTTAAAATTTCGCTACACACTAAAAGTTACAAGAAAAAATACTACAGTATAGTATAGTTCCATAGTTTATAAATGTAATATTATATCTAGAAACAGCAAAAAATAATACATTTTTATTTGTTTTAAAGCAAGTTTAATAAATCTGTATATGTACATAACAAAATTATAATATAGGGTGTTTTTTTAGAGGTATAGAACTTCGAATTGGAATAAAACACAAGAAAATCGTTTTAATGTCCATCAATTTGGCTTTATTGGAAGGATAATTTTATGCCATTAATGTTTAAATATGATTTCGGGCATGTGGCCGCCGCGGCTGGCTCGAATAAATCCAATTCTACAGGTCCAATTTTCAACCACTTTTTCGAGCATATGGGGCCGTATGTTGGCAATAACGCCACGAATGTTGGCTTCCAAGTCCCCTAACGTTTCTGGTTTGTTGGCGTAGACGAGCGACTTCACATATCCCCAAAGAAAATAATCCAATGGTGTCAAATCACACGATCTTGGTGGCCAATTGACAGGTCCATTCCGCGAAATTATGCGCTCATCGAATGTTTCCTTCAATAAATCGATTGTGACGTGCGCTGTGTGGCATGTAGCGCCGTCTTGTTGGAACCACAACTCATCCACATTCATGCCATCCAATTCGGGAACAAAATAGTCGGTTATCATGGCTCTATACCGGTCTCCATTAACGGTAACTGACTCTCCAGCATTATTTCGGAAGAAGTATGGCCCAATGACTCCACCAGCCCATAGAGCACACCAAACAGTCAGTTTTTGTGGATGTAATGGCGTCTCAAGGGTCTCATGTGGATTCTCTTCACTCCAAATGCGGCAATTTTGCTTGTGCGTTATTGCCAACATACGGCCCCATATGCTCGAAAAAGTGGTTGAAAATTGGACCTGTAGAATTGGATTTATTCGAGCCAGCCGCGGCGGCCACATGCCCGAAATCATATTTAAACATTAATGGCATAAAATTATCCTTCCAATAAAGCCAAATTGATGGACATTAAAACGATTTTCTTGTGTTTTATTTCAATTCGAAGTTCTATACCTCTAAAAAAAACACCCGTTATTTAAAGCGATGGGTGGGATTGATATACAGAACTAAGTTTTTTATTCGGAGACTTATTGATGCCAGGCTCACTCTTAATCCTTATCTACTGATTTTAGTCGTTCTCTTTTCTTTTGTTTAATTTCGTTCAATGCTGAAAATCCTGCCTCCCACAAGTAAGAGGTGGAGAATTGTAACAGAATTCTTATAGCTCTGTCAGAAATTCTCGGAAAATTACTTTTTATTTTTATCCAAAATTGACCAGCATTATTATTAGGTTGATGCAATTATGGAACGTTTGTATTGGCGCGTTTTTCTTTAGCCGAAAATAGCGTTTTGTTTATTTTTTTTATAAAAACAATCTTCTCTATTTATAGTTAATAAAAATGCGTGTCGAAAACCATATTCATATTCGTCATATTATGCTCTACCACTACAAGAAAGGTTGGAAGGCAGCACAGTCATTTCGCGATCTCAGCGAACTTTTTGGCGAAGGAACAATTACTGATAGTGCAGTACGGAAGTGGTTTGCCCGTTTCAAATCAGGTGACACTAGTTTGGAGGATAACGAAGTAAGAGGTCGGCCATCGGATTTTGATGATCAGGCACTTCTCACAGCCGTGGAAGAGGATGAAAGCCTTAGAACACGAATGCTGGCCGCAGACTTCAATGTCGACCAATCAACGATCGTTCGACGCCTCAAAAAGCTTGGCAAGGTATGGAAATTGGCTGGATGGGTCCCCCACGAACTCTCCGACAACAACAAGGCTTCACGCAATCGAGGCGAAAAGACCGCGCAAATAGAACCACATCGTGTTCCATCACAATAACGCACGTCCACATGTTGAGCGGGGGGTCGTCGAATTCATCGCCAATACGGGCTGGGATCTACTCCCACATCCGCCGTACTCAGCGACCGAAGCACCGACGGACCATCACATCAACCGCTCTTTGAAAAACTGGCAAAACACTAAGATTACGACGATTTTGATGACTTGGTGGCCGATGTCAAAGCGTGGATTGCCTCCAAAAATCGTGACTTCTTCGCCCGTGAAATCGACCGACTGTCAAGCAAATGGGAAGCAGTTATTGAAGTAGATGGTGAATAATTCCCGAATAATCATTTAAACATGTTTTTGTTAAATTTTATTATTGTTTTTGCTGAATAAAAATATTTTTTAAAAACGTTCCATAATTATGCATCAACCTAATATTATTATTAAACTGAATTTCCAGCGGTTGATTGCTTTGGATTTCGGCCAGCTCTTCTTCCTCTTGTAGGTTTAATTGCAAAGGTGGACAATCTGTTGTCTCAAATGGATCTCTTACCCACAAATAAATTATTGTATCAAGTGACGGAAAATAATGTTCAATTTTTGTTTTTAGCACCTCTAATGTTTCACTTATTAAATTAATTATTTCCTAATAATTTTTCTTTTGCAGTCAATAAATTAGAATTTATTAGGAGACAATGATTAGAGAATTTTTCTGCGACACACCTGAAGCTTGATCGCAACACATAGTTTGAGAAACACTGCGCTAAGCAATACCCCCCTCCCTCCCCCTGTTTGCGAAAGTACTTTATGAATGGCCCTTTATATATAATAAAATCCAATTTCTCAAATTAAAAAATAATTGAAATTTAATATGAAAATATAAAATATTGACAATAATTCTATATTTCAGATTATCAGGAAGAGATATGATTGGTATTGCCTTTACTGGAAGCGGAAAAACATTGGTTTTTGTTTTACCACTAATAATGTTTTGTCTTGAGCAAGAAACATTAAAACCATTTAAGAAAAGCGAAGGACCTTATGGTTGGTATTTAACAAATAATTTTCTTTTACCTTTTAATTGATTTCATTTAGTATAATTCATCATAAAAACACTTTGAAAATTATTATTTATTTATTTATTCAAACGCCAATCGGCTTTATACTACAGGATCATACAATTTACATAATTAGACAACATAAAGATATTATGCGACCCCAAGGGCGGATCCAGGAATTTTTATGGGGGGGGGGGGGGGGGCGAATGTATCCAAGTTGCCCGATGTATATAAGATCTACTTTTTATCTCGGAAGTGTGTCGCGATCGAATTGTCCAAGCGGGGGGGGGGGGGGGTCAGAGTCGCCGCCCCCCACACACACATAGAACTTTATTTTCAATTTTAAAATTTTTTAAAAAAATAAATGTTTTTTGTTTTTTTTTACAAATTTTTTTGCCAGGCCTCTGTGGGGGGGCGATCGCCCCCTCCGCCCCCCTGGATCCGCCCTTGTGCGACCCCTGATTTAGACCCATAATGGAGTCGTTTATTCAATAGATACTGTTTTTCTTACTCTAACCAGCATTATGTTTTATTTAAATTAAATTACTTTTTAATAAGACTTGAAAATGATAAATCATAAAGAGAAACATAGAGGTTGTCCTCTGCTTGATGCAAATAAACATACACAAATAAAATTATTGGATAAAATACTTGGTAGGTTTCACATTAAGATATAAAAATAAAACGAATTTATTTTTGGAGAGACTTTAATCTATATAAAATCTAATCTAATAAAAAATGTTTCACCAAGTACCAACACCAAATTCCTTAAAAACTATACACAAATAATATACAATTTATGAGCTGCTGTATACAGTATGCCGATCCCTCAATAGTTTACCTCCAATAGTATGAATCGGTCATCTCTCTCATTTGAAGCTCTAATTCGACCAGATCCCGGTCTCCTGGCATAAGAGTTTGTTTATCTAGATCGTTTTATCCACAGAGCTCTGATACTTTCAACCGATGCTTTAAGTCATTGAGCGACATACCGATACGATCTTCCATCATTTATTAGAGCTACAGCTTGAGCTACTTCCTCGGTCTTTAGAGCCATTATGCTTGGACAATATTTCAAATGAAATTTAATTAAAAGATGCTGAGATATTCAAATCGAACTGATAAACATTAAAATATTAAATTTAATTCGATATTAGACGATAATCATTTAATACAATTCAATAAAGGGATCAGATTTCAAACCTGAAAATTTATGCTAGTTTAAATAAATTTAATTTTAAAGGATTTCAATTAAAGTAATACATTGTTTTCAGTCTAAAAATGTTTAAAAATATTTGTACAATCACAGAATATATTAAAAGTTTAAATAAAATATGTTTTTTCCGAAAATTATTTGAAAAAACTAAATTTTTCTAAGTGTTCCACTTTGTGTGCACCACAGGGTATATAAGTTACGCGCTCAAAAAGTATAGAATCAGCACTCTTGATGCCGTCATCAAAACTGCTGATACATCAAAATAGAAAGATATAAAAGGCCCTCAGCCACAACGCCAAGCCAGACTTGACCCGAGTTAGCTAGCCTGCTCTTTTCACTTCTCCACACAGGAACAATACAGTTCACCGGCGGGTTATCCCAACCTAATTATTAACTATCATTATTAAACTTATTATTAACAGGGTTGATTCAGACTCCGCTCTGCTGGATCTGCTTACTTACTATTAACACAGTAACAATACGGTTCTCACATCTAATTATTAAACTTATTTTATCCCCCAGAATAACCATCAGTTATTCCAGTTACTTATAATCCATCTTAGTATATTTAAATAAATAAAGTTACTATAATTGTTTTTATTTTAAATTAATTATCTTAAATGAGGCTTTTAAAAACACTCGGAAACTGATGATCGTTTCCTTATGATCAGGAGAAGGTATTATGAAAAAGAAGATAGTTGTTCAATAATTAACCTTCTCCTGATCATAAGAAAACGATCATCGATTTCCAGTATTTTTAAAAAGTCTCATTCTAAGCTAATTAATTTAGTATATTTAATTCAATTTAATGTAAAACAAATGTAAAATTATAAAAGTGTTTCAAAATAAAAAGTATTTTAAAAACAAATCTTTCGATTGTTTTTAAAAAACTCCCTCCAGGCAAGAAAACACCTAATTTATATGTGTATGTTTATTTGCATCAAGCAGAGGACAACCTCTTTGTTTCTCTTTATGATTCAACATCTCTGCTACTCTCTTCGTAAAATAAAAACTTTTCAACTTGAAAATGACTCCAGAATTGGTGTATAAACGTAATATATTCTCTGTTGGAAATATTATTACAAAAATGCTTAATTTATATTGTTTCAGCCGAAATTTCTTATCTCATATAAAACGAAACTTTACATTTTTTAATTTTTTATTAATATTTGTTTTTGCTTTTAGGGCTAGTAATTTGCCCTTCACGAGAACTTGCAAAACAGACTCACGATATTGTTACGCATTATATTAGATATTTACGGCAACATGGAATGGCTGAATTAAGATGCTGTCTGTCAATTGGAGGCGTACCCGTGAGCGAATCTTTAGAAATTATTGCCAGAGGAGTTCATATAATGGTTGCCACTCCAGGACGTCTCCAATTGACAGACAGCATCTTAATTCAGCCATTCCATGTTACCGTAAATATCTAATATAATGCGTAACAATATCGTGAGTCTGTTTTA